>JASAMX010004154.1:0-30480 GCA_030248175.1 Microlaimidae sp. YZB2_3 | reverse complement strand
TTTATGAAACAGCGCCCTGGTCGATCACTTTTCTAAAGCATTGGCCGCGTTCTCCATTGAAGGTAAGGAGAAGGGTTCCACGGGGATCGACCATCAAAGAAAGGTCACTGTAAAAACAGCGTCAGTGTCACTAGCCATATCATTAAAAATATTTACTATAACGTTTATAAATACTAGTCTTGAAAATGCTCTAAGAATAGAGCAGGAAAAAGGGGCGATTTTCTTTCCTGGCGTATGTTTAGACAGAAAAATGTGGACCAGTCTGAGATGGACATTATGTGGACTATAGGAAATTTGCATTCGTTTTGGGCAGCTGCTCACTAAATAAAAATTTCTACCATATGATAATGATTTGTTTATACATTGATCTTATCACACTGCAATGGTGGATTTTTTTTTTAGTTTGATGAAATGTCAATTGAAAAAATTATACTCACAGCAAGATATTGACAAGCGCGAAATCGCCACTTTTTCAATTAGAAGGTTATAATTGTATGTATAAAAAACAACTATAAATCTGAAAAAGTGGCGATTTCGCGCTTGTCAAAGATTGCTGGGAGTATAATTTTTTAAATTGATATTTCATCAAACTAGGAAAAAACATGCAACAACGCAGTGTGATTAGATCAAATAAACAAATCATATATCATATGGTAGAAATTTTTATTTAGTGAGCAGCTGCCCAAAACAAATGCAAATTTTCTATAGTCCACATAATGTCCATCTCAGACTAGTCCACATCTTTTCTGTCTAAACATACGCCCGGGGAAAAATCGCCCCTTTTTTCTTGCTCTATTCTTAGAGCATTTTTCAAGGCTAGTCTACCACTTTTTTTGAATTAAATTAAAAAAATAGCCTAATAATCTATAGTTTTAGCTGCGCAATGACATATGTTTATAATCATTCCGTTGCCGAGAAATACTTTTTTAAATAAAAAATAATAATAAGATGATTGAGTTTAAATTACAAAATTTACCCACGTTGTTTAATCATAGTTAGTGCGGTGCAGTGGCGCTCCAGACAAAGTTTACCTACGTTCTCTAAATATAGTTGGCGCGATGCCGTGCGCCAATGATTGCAATTATAATTCTAAAGTAAAAATAATAATAAGAAGAAGATGATGAACATGAATTACAAAATTTATTCACGTTCTCTAAGTATAGTTGGCGCGGTGCGGTAGTTTAAATTGCAGTGTGGCACCCCCCCCCCCCACCACCAATGATTACCTACCGGCGCGTGGCGGTCCCGCGCCACCGACGCTTATTATTATTTTTAATAAATAAAACTTTGAATTAATTTTGTCATCAGTAGTGCAAGAATTAAAAAAAGTACTCTGTTGTTTTCGCCGATTTCCGTGCGTTTGAAGCAGATGGCGCTGGGAACTGGTTCCGTTTCTGCCACCAATTAAAACCGGTCTGCTTTTTTTGTGCGGTTTTTATGAGGGGATGTTGGTTGTCTGCTCTGTACAATCCTTATTGTTGCCAAAAGGCTGTTATTGTGCGGTTGGGAGTTTTTATTTGTCTATTTTTCAAATTTTTTATTTTGATCAATAAATCGATAACAAGGACCTTAATAAAAAAAGTGCTTCCTAAGTAAGTTGCGTAATTCCTTCTTCTTTCTTATTAGCCCATGTTTATTTTTGATCAATCAGTAACGAATGAGGAATATCGCTTTTAAGGATGGAGCGTTGGAATAATAATAATAATAATAATAATAAGAAGAAGGTTCTGAATTTCAAAATTTACCCACGTTCTCTAATAATGGTTGGCGCGGCGCCACGAGGCTAAATCGCCCCGTGGCGCTCCCGCGCCACCCATGATAATTTTAGATTAAAAGTAATTTGTATAAATATGCATTATATTACAAAAAAAGGGTACGAATAGGTCCCATAGCACATTTATTCCTAAGAAAAATAATAGCAGTATGGTTGTTGTGGTAAAATAAGAATATTTGCTCAGTTTCTAGAGCCATCAACAATTAATATTGTTAAAGTTCACCGTATGAATAAATATAATTTTAGATTAAAAGTAATTTGTATAAATACACATTATATTACAAAAGAAGGGTACGAATAGGTCCCACAGCTCATTTATTTCTAAGAGAAATAATAGCAGTATGGTTGTTGTAGTAAAATAAGAATATTTGCTCAGTCTCTAGAGCCATCAATTAATATTGTTAAAGTTCACCGTATGACCCGCAGTGAAACATTATTAAACAGAGTTGTTATAAAAACCGTATGAAATTTTTGCATGTTTCTGCATTTTGTCAACTCAGTTTCAAATTAAACCCCGATAAACTTCAACAAGTACATGATTCAATCAGTAAAATATACTTATTTACTTGTGTATGTGTTTGACTTATTTTGGCGTAATATACGTTAAATTCATACCTTGGAAATTTTAACAAGCGAAAGAGGATGAGGTTTTCCATCAAAAAGATGAGTTCTGCGTTGAATTTTTAATCCACTTTTTTGGATGGAATTTTTTTTTCTTTTAAACAGTGAAAAATACTTACCTGCAAAATATTAATTTGCTTCGCGTACACTTCAGAACAAACGAATTTTATAATTTAATTTTATTCGGGTAGTTAAAAACGAGCCTAGGCCCTGCTTTCGAAAACTAAGGATATACTTCATAATCACTCAAAGGTTTATTATTTTCTTATGAGCTTTAAAAAAACTAAAATCTGCGCAACAATGATACGTAATATAGGGACCAAATTTTAAATTTAAATTGGCATATTTCTAATGGCGCGGCATGAATACATGATTTTTTTGCTATCACAATAGTCAAAATTCTCCCATGTAAAAGAAAATTGTTCGGTGTTAAAGACCTTCACAGAGTTGATGACCTTATAGAATCATTTTTAGCCAATTAGGGCTTGAGAAAAAATGGAGATCTTTCATCCATTCAAGGTCCAATTTTTTCTAAAGCGCTAATTTGTTAAAGGTGATTCTAACAGCTCCTCCCACAACAATATTCCCACAGAACAAAACATATGACGTGATCACGAATACTATATGACATTTTGAGGGTCCTAAAAATCCTGAAGTGATCAGTTAAAACTAAAATTATTAACCGAATAAACTATATGTATAACCGACGTCATCACTATAATCAATATGGCAAAAAAAATATGGAAATCAGGTTCAAAAAAATTTTATTATTAAGTAACATTTTAATAGTGTCCTGTTATATAATACGAGCCTATTCCTACCATTTTCTCAAAAAAAACTGACATAATTAGGATGCTGATCAATTTGCTATAATCATTAAAATTTGGTCTTCGATAAATGTAGTTTTGTTTTTTCTGTTAATGATTATTATTACTATCATTCTTATAATGTTAGGACACCGTAAAGACGTAAATTCACACAAAATAAAAATATTTTTCCGCTTGCAGGGAGGTCTTACTTAGTGAAATACAGTGGTTAGCGTTTTTTAATAATTCCAATCAAAAAATAGTAATTTTGAATCTTTTTTTTAATTTTCAATAGAGCCATAATGCATTACATGTGTTTATGTTTATTTTAACAATATTCAAATAGCAGAAGAATCGTTACAAATATTATTATTACATTTTGGACATAGTTAAATATTATTCTTCAGCTTTTCATTACGAAATCTTCCTGAAATACAGTGAATAGTAGAATTTAGTTGGTAACATTTAACGATACACTTGAAAAAACCTGCCAGCCCACGCTTTTTCTGGAAATCTGGCATTTCCAAGGTTTTTGGAAATCAAGAACTTCTTTTAATTTAAATTTGAAATTTTTCGATTTCTGTTGTATCATAGAAAACTTTCAATTCGGGATGAAACGGGTACGCAGATTCTTCTTCTGGTCGAAAAGTAGCGCTGACCCTTTTCATAAAAGTATGGAAACAGTAAGCAAATCCAAACTAAAAAAAGTGAAAAATTATTTTAATTTCGTATTTTTTACTTCTAAAATCTGCTAAAAACAGTTTTTTGTTTTTTTACTTGTAAAACAAATGCGTAAAATATACGCAATATGTTAATGCCTTTTCATAAAAGTATAGAAACAGCAAGCAAATCGAAACTAAAAAAGTGAAAAAAATCATATTAACTTTGTATTTTCGACTTCTAACATCTGCTAAAAACAGTTTTTTTGTTTGTTTTTTTTTACTTGTAAAACAACGCGTGAAATATCTGCCATATATTTTTGTGTCAAAAAAAAACACGATTATTAGCAAAAACCAGGCATCAAATAGTAAATCTTTTTTATTTTTATAAACGTGTCACGATAACGTAAATCCTGCTTTTAAAAAATTTATGCCGCGTTCTATTTAAAAAACGTGTGCACATTTTATTATCATGGGTGGCGCGGCAGCGCCACGGGGCGATTTAGCCCCGTGGCGCCGCGCCAACCATTATTGGAGAACGTGGGTAAATTTTGAAATTCAGAACCTTCTAATAATAATAATAATAATAAGAAGAAGAAGAAGGTTCTGAATTTCAAAATTTACCCACGTTCTCCAATAATGGTTGGCTCGGCGCCACGGGGCTAAATCACCCTGATAATAAAATGTGCACACGTTTTTAAAATAGAACGCGGCATAAATTTTTTTAAGCAGGATTCACGTTATCGTGACACGTTTATAAAATTTCCCCGTGGCAAATCAATACCTAACATAAAATTGTCAACGATTCGCCTGCTTTTCAATCTTATGTTAAGTAGCAAGAAAATAATACCATGCATGATTAAAGAAAGGTCTAACATGCAAATCCAACCGTTAATTTAAAATAATGGTAATTTCACAAATGTCAAAAATAACTGAGCAGTTTTTTTTTGTTTTGTGCCAAACCATATATTTTTTGTAAATCTATGACAGGTGTTTTTGTAAAAAATATTTTTAACATTTTTTGTTGAAGATATTTCCTCTGTAACTAGCAAAAAACAGTCGGTTTTAAATAAGATTTTTTTTCGTGGGAAGAGTATAAACTTTTAGTTTTTGGTTTTTTTTTAAAGTAAAAACTTTTAGTTGATATTATTTAAACATTTTACAAAAAAAGTTATAATTAGGCTGTATGTGAAAATACAAAAAACTTTTTGAACTAAATTAAACTATGGTTGAATTATATCTGGCTGATGCTGAAAATTAGAATGCAGACATGAGGGGACCAATTAAAATTGTGCGGTAATGACGTTTTTTTTAAAAAAAAATAAATAAGAACGCATAATTTTTTTTAATTCCACCTTTTCACAAAATATACAAAAATTAACCAACTTTAACCCTTAAAAAACTTGCATTTAGCTTAAAAAAACTTCAAATTAAGTAATTTGATAAATATTTATTAAAATACAGTTTTTATTCTTGTTATTAATCCGCTTAAGTGGAAAATTTTGAATGTTTTTGTTGTTAAACAGTCGATTCAATACTGCAAATATCGCGGTCAGCTAGATATTATTTGCCTATAAAAAAATTTCAATAGCTGGAGTTAAAAAAAGTTTATTTAAAGTTTGTTTTTTTATAAAACAGCAAGAATTATTATAAACATTGTATTAATCATGGGTGGCGCGGGAGCGCCACGGGGCGATTTAGCCCCGTGGCACCGCGCCAACCATTCTTAGAGAACGTGGGTAAATTTTTAAATTCAGAACCTTCTTCTTCTTCTTTTTCTTCTTCTTCTTATTATTCCAACGCTCCATGCTTAAAAGCGATATTCCTCATTCGTTACTGATTGATATAATATAAACATGGGCTCATTAGAAAGAAGAAGGAATTACGCAACTTTCTTGGGAAGCACTTTTTTCATTTAGGTCCTTGTTATCTATTTATTGATCAAAATAAAAAATTGGAAAAATAGACAAATAAAAACTTCCAACCGCACAATAATAGCCTTTTGGCAACAATAAGGATTGTACAGAGCAGACAAACAACATCCTATCGTAGAAACCGCACAAAAAAAGCAGACCAGTTTTAATTGGTGGCTAAAACGGAACCAGTTCCCAGCGCCATCTGCTTCAACCGCGCGGAAAACGGCGAAAACAACAGAGTACTTTTTTGATTCTTGCATTACTGATGACAAAATTAATCCAAAGTTTTATTTATTAAAAAATAATAATAAGCGTCGGTGGCGCGGGAGCGCCACGCGCCGGTAATCATGGGTGGTGCGGGGTGCCATACTGCAATTTAACCACGGCACCGTGCCAACTATACTTAAAGAACGTGAGTAAATTTTGTAATTCATGTTCATCATCTTCTTATTATTTGGCGCACGGCATCGCGCCAACTATATATAGAGAACGTAAGTAAACTTTGTCTGGAGCGCAACTGCACCGCACTAACTATAATTAAACAACGTGGGTAAATTTTGTAATTTAAACTCTTCTTCTTATTATTATTATTTTTTATTTAAAAAGTATATCTCGGCAACGGAATGATTATAAACATATGTCATTGCGTAGCTAAAACTATAGTTTATTAGGCTATTTTTTTAATTTAATTCAAGAAAAGTGGTAGACTAGCCTTGAAAAATGCTCTAAGAGTAGAGCAGAAAAAAAGGGTGATTCTTCCTCGGGCGTATGTTTAGACAGAAAAGATGTGGACTAGGCTGAGATGGTCATTATGTGGACTATAGAAAATTTGCATTTGTTTTGGGCAGCTGCTCACTAAATAAAAATTTCTACCATATGATAATGATTTGTTTATACATTGATCTAATCACACTGCATTGTTGCATGTTTTTTAGTTTGATGAAATATCAATTTAAAAAATCATACTCACAGCAATCTTTGACAAGCGTGGAATCACCACTTTTTCAAATTTATAGTTGTTTTTTACACATACAATTATAACCTTCTAATTGAAAAAGTGGCGATTTCGCGCTTGTCAAAAATTGCTGTGAGTATGATTTTTTAAATTGACATTTCATCAAACTAAAAAACATGCAACAATGCTGTGTGATACGATCAATGTATAAACAAATCATTATCATATGGTAGAAATTTTTATTTAGTGAGCAGCTGCCCAAATCAAATGCAAATTTCCTATAGTCCACATAATGTCCATCTCAGCCTAGTCCACATCTTTTCTGTCTAAACATGCGCCCGGGGAAAAATCGCCCCTTTTTCCTGCTCTATTCTTAGAGCATTTTTCAAGGCTAGTTAATGATTGTTACTTAGTTACTGCAAGAACGAATATATACAAAAACACAAGAGAATGTTCGACTGTACACTAAATTTCTGAACAAAATTTTGCTAGAAAAGTCTCACATGCGCAAAGTGTCTTTTTTTGTTGTGCAAAAATAGTCGCAGTGCATGCGAAGAAATCAGCTTTCAGTGCAAGAAAAATCGCACATTATTACTGCGAGAAAACTAACACTGTGTTAAAAATTGCAGCGCGAGAAAACTAACAAAAATGAAGAATTATTGCTAAAAAAATCGGCCAAATGTTGGCATGTCGACTTTTCTTGCAAAATTTTGATTAAAAATTCAGTGTACAGTCGGATATTCTCTTCTGTTTTATATTCTTGCTGCAACTGATAATATACTTTGCATTATTTTTGTTGCCTCTATTTAATTTTAAAAACACACGGTTTTATCTTCCCCACTTCCGGCTCTAAGTTCCCTAATCCCTTCCTAGTCCCGGATCCAAGTTCCCAAATTCCTGCTTTGAGTTCTCCACTTAATCTCAAAATTAAGTTTTCCAATTCCAGATACAAATTTCCATATCCCGAACCCAAGTCCCTTATTCCCGGCTTTAAGTTCCTCAATCTAAGTTCCCTATACTCCTAGCTTTAATTTTCCTCTTTTCGGCTCCAAGTTCCCCCTTTTTGGATTTAATTTCCATTCTTTCAGCTCCAAGTTCCTCCCTCCCGGCTCTAAAATCCACAATCTCGGATTTAATTCCCCTATTTTCGGCTCCAAGTTCCCGATTCCCGGCTCTCAGTTCACCACTACCGGCTGTAAGTTTCCATACCCCAAATACAAGTGCTTCACTTCAGGCTCAGAAATCCCCAATCCTAGATCCATGTTTTTTTTATTTTCGTCGGCAAGTTTCCCATCACCGGCTCTAAGTTTCTTGATTCCGGGTTCAACTTTCCACTGTCGGCTTTCAGTTCAGTTCCAATTTTCTTATTTTCGGTTCCTACTTTCACAAACTCACCTCTAAGTTCCCAAAATTTCGGCTTTTAATTCCTCAAATTCATGTAAAATAAACTTACCAAACAGGATGAATAGTCCGAATAAGAAACCGAAAAAAACCGGCGATCGATCGTGCTTAACGGCTTCCGAACCGTCAGCCAGAAATCCGTCAATAAAACACAATAAAAAATAAATCCATTTTCTCCCGGACTGGTAATGTTTCATGCGGTCTGCTTTAGAATGAGGTATGTTGCACTCGATTGGAACTTTTTAAATAATAACATGGGGTTAAAACTGTCAAAAAACTGAAATTCCCGAAATCTAAAATCAAAAAAATTAAAGGTGTGTTGGGCACCCACCAAATTCGAATATTTCCGCTTAGATTTTTTGGTGAAAATTATAATTCTTTTACTTAAATGATATTAACAATTAAAGAAATACGGCCTTTTAAAAATCACAAAAAAATTGGGGCATTCGTACTGGATTTATTATTTGATACTGTGGTTTGTTGTATAATGTATATTATAACGCAATTAAAAAAAATCATTCTCCTAGCAATCTTTGACAATTAATTACGAAATCGACTTTGAATGCGGTGTTTAGGTTTGCGTAATGGTTTGCGCGGTGACGTGGGGCTTAGTTTCCATGTGGCGCTCCCGCACCACCGATAATTTGTTTATAATAAAAATAAAAAATAATAAAAAGAAGAAGATGAATTTAAATTACAAAATTTACCCCGTTGTTTAATTATAGTTAGTGCGGTGCAGTGGCGCTCCAGACATAGTTTACCTACGTTTTCTAAATATAGTTGGCGCGATGGCGTGCGCCAATGATTGCAATTATAATTTTTAAAGTAAAAATAATAATAATAAGATGATGAACATGAATTACAAAATTTACTCAAGTTCTCTAAGTATAGTTGGCGCGGTTACGTTGGTTAAATTGCAGTGTGGCAGCTCCGCACCACCGATGATTGGAATTATATTTTTTAAAATATAAATAATAATAAGAAGAAAAAGATGAAAAACATGAATTACAAAATTTATCAGGTGCTCTAGTTATAGTTGTCGCGGTGCCGTGGGGCTAAATCGCAGTGGGCGTTCCCGCGCCATCGATGATTGCAATTAATTTTTTTTTAAATAAAAAATTAGAAAAAGAAGATGATGAACATAAATTACAAATTTTATCCAGATTCTTTGATTATAGTTGGTATGGTGCCACTGTGGGTTAAATCGCCACGTGTACGATGAAAAAATATTAATTTTAAGATAATGAGCGTTAGAATTATAATAATAAATAGAAGAAGATGAACATAAATCACAAAAAATTTTCCCAACGTTCTCTAATTATAGTGTGCACGGCGGGCTAAATCGCCCGTGGCACTCCCGCGCCACTCATGATTATTTTCTTTTGTTAAATTACCACCTTTGTAAGTCTTTACATCTAAATGTATTTCAAAACATTTGTGACCTCTTCCTCTAGACTACAAAAAAGAACGTCTATACCGTTCAACAAAACGTTTGTAAATCATTTTTGCTTTATTTTAATAGCAATATTAAAAAAAGTCCAACGAATTTAAGTTTAATAATATTCAACATAATATTTTTTGGTTAAAATGTATTTAACACGTTGTTAACATAATTTAATAAAAGAATATAATTCTAGAATTTCGATCATTATGTAGTATTATGTTTTCGCAAAGTTATTTATCTGTAATACACTGCGGGTCAACTTACAAGTAAACCCAGATTAATATTTTTTTGTTCGTTCGATTCATTTTCAAAAAGATAGTTAACCAATAAAAAACTTTTTAACTAATGTATTAAATTACAATTAAGTAAAAAAAAACTTAAATAGAGTTAAAGTATATCTCTAAAAAAATAGATGTAGTGATTTGCGACTCTGTTTAGAACAATTTCTTAAAATTTTGTTCTGTATTTTAATTTTATTTCAGTAAGTTTTTAACTTAAGTGAGTAAATAAACAGAATAGGGTTAATGAGATTTATGCAATTTTTAAAAAAAAATAAATATAGCTTTACCTATTTTAAACCAAAAAATTAATAGCTTTTTTAGGACAAGCGCCACCTATAGTTCGTCCGTAAAAAAGATGGATATGTCCAAAAAATTTTTAAAAGAGCATATCCCTTCAACAAAATGATCAAAATACACGGTAATTATATCACTGTAATGTCTGGAATATTGCAAATTTTTATAACGTGTATAATCGATCACTTTGTTAGCGAGATATGCTCAATTTACGTTTTCTCTAGTACGCATTGTTTTTTACATTACAGTACACCGAAGTCCTATCTCAAATTGTGATTTAGGATTATTAGGATATGATAAAAAAATATTAAAAAAACTTAAATCTGCTAACACAGAAGAATAAAAGTATTATGTATTTATTAATTGACACCCTGAAAAAAATACAGACGTGATTTTCAAACTATCTTTTCAAACATCCATATTCAAAAATGAATAGCCGAAAAGAATTGGATCAAAATAAAATATTAAAAAAATATGAAAAAAACTAATTTTTAGAATTTGAATTTGAATTTTATTACAGTGGAGTTGTTATGCTTTTTTTGTTAACACAGTATAATTAAAAAACAGTTGTTTTAGGCTTTTCTAAACATTCAGATAGTCGCACAAAAGCAGAAATTATAAATAAAAAAAATCTTCGTTTAATAATGTTTGTTTCGGTAAAATCATTTAGGAATCGCAATCTATGACTAGAAAAAAACATAAGTAAACTACTTTTTAAAATTTTATTGTTATATTTAATAAATTACTTTAGCGTTATTTTTCCCTAAGGTAATTAAATACTTTTTAAAATCATTTCATTAGCAATATTATGTATCCAGAATAGTGATAAAAGTAGTCCAGGGGCCTATTTCATAAAAATTCCTTGTAATTAATTTACAGCTGTAAATTAATAAACGCATATTTTTCTTTTGTATTTTTAATTATAAAGTATATTAATAAAATTGCGTTTAGAATTTAAAAAATTACATATCTGTAAATTCCGTAAATTACACAGTTACGTACGTATTTTTTATTAATAAAATAAGAAGAAATAAAATGCGTTTATTAATTTACAATTAGAAAAATCTTTATGAAATAGGCCCCAGGATTTTTTTATCTAGTCTAGTCTAGTCTAGTACTAGTTACGCCAAACGTTAACTAGTATAGTACTAGTTAAAGACCTAAAATTTTGCGTAGTCCTAGTCCTAGTCCTAATACTAGTTTGTTTTTGATTTGTTAATTAGACTCGCAGAAATCTTAGCTACAATGTAGTCCTAAACTAAACCGAAATGCCATGAGGTAGCGACAAATCAAAAAACGAATGTGTTTTAGCAAAACACCTTGAAAACTTTATTTTAAAATAATAGAGCGTGTTCCAAACGCCCTTAAAATTTCGATAATACTTTGAAACTGTAAATTTAGCTTAGTTTCGGTCCACAAATAAGCAAATTCTCATTTTGGAAAACTGCCAACCAGTCATTTTATAATTTTATAATTATTTTTATAATTATTTGGAAGGGTTTAAACATTAATGAAAATTACAAAATCTTTCTACAAATAAAAATTAAGCGCTTTTTATTTATTTTTTTTAAAAATAATATTAATCATTTATAATCCTGGGGTCGCATTCTGACGCGCGGTTAAAAGTTATCCCGGAATAACTTTTTTACGTGCTTAAGGATGCGAGTGAAAAATAAATTTTACCCAGGTTAAAACCGGAGTAAATTTTTTACTATTGTTTTAAGGATAAGAATTTATCTAACTTGAGAGGTGGGTAAATATTTTCTCCCGTTGGATTAATTTAATAAAAAATAAAAAAAAGCGCATTGACTAAATTTTTTATTTTGCGCGAGTTGGTTTTGCGGCGGGAGAAAAAAATTTAAAAAAAAATTTAGTGCATTCATTTTCACTTCCATATGCGGCAGTTTTATTAATTTACAATATGTATTAATTTTTTTATTTTTATTGGAATGGATTTATCGGGGTAAATGTAAGTATTTCTTCAGAATGCGACCCCTGTTTATTTTTAAGAAATATTTGTAATCCGTTCTTGTTTATTGCATTATTTTTATAATTGTTGCAAATGAAAAAATAAAAAATAAAATTATCATTTTTAAAAAAAGGAAATTGCAAATCGACTTATCATTGCAAGAAAAAGCAAAAAATAAAACGGCCATTCTTTAAATTAATATATGTTTACGAATTTTATGCAAAAAACCAATTGCTTGTTAGATTTGTCGCTTCCAGATAGCCTTCTGGTTATCTGTTTTTCTATTAGTCTATCTAGTTTTTTAACAAAAGGTGCCTTAAGTTTTTATACTCATTAAGCAATCTTTCAAGTACGAGACCACCGAAAAAATGGTTTTGAAGGGTCAAATCTCCTGATTCACTAAAAATATTTTGACCAAAAAATTTTGTGTGCGATTAGGGGTAGTAATAAGGTTTTCAAAAAAATCGTCAAAGTCGGAAACAAAAAGGTTTACTCTGAACCCCACTTTCAAGCCAAAAATGAATATAAATGTAAAGTGAAAAGTTGTTTGATAAACTTTTAAATAATAGATTTTTAATATTAGTTGAATTTGACTAATATTATCAAAAATATATAATAAAGGAAAAATGAGACACTTAGAACAAACTGCTTGTAAAAAAAGGTCCCATTTAAATGGGACCTGGTCCCATTTAAATGGGACCTTTTGATTTTGGTCCCATTTAAATGGGATCCCATTTAAATAAGTCCCATTTAAATGGGATCCCATTTAAATGGGACCCCATTTAAATAGGTCCCATTTAAATGGGACTTATTTAAATGGGATCCCATTTAAATGGGATCCCATTTAAATGGGACCTATTTAAATGGGATCCCATTTAAATGGGGTCCCATTTAAATGGGACCTATTTAAATGGGATCCCATTTAAATGGGATCCCATTTAAATGGGACCTATTTAAATGGGATCCCATTTAAATGGGACCTATGAATAAAAAAAAATTGCAACAATTTTTTTATTAATAAATACGCATCAATTTATATTGTTTTTTATTTGAGCGGCGGTCTGACGTGCGTAATTAAAAAATTTAAAAAAAAAATTATTAACACATCATTTTTAATTGTTTTCGCGTGAGCGGCGGTCGGATATGCCACACACACACACAGACACACAAATGCTTTTAGCTTCGTTATTAATTAAAAAACCTTGAATAAAAAAATTTTCTCTGGAATATAATTAAAATCAAATCACAAAATTTGTCAAACAGTTTAAAAAATCTACAGATTAATATGTTATTTATTCTGTATATTTTCTTGGTTTTTTTATTTTTCAAACAGTTTTTATGGCTTATTGAGTTCGGCTACAGAAAAATAAATATCAAGTGCTTTAAAATAATATTCATAAACTAAAATAAAAATAATGTTTATTAAAAAAAGCGATAGAAAATCATAAGCATGCAAAGCAAAAAAAACGAGAATAATCTTTTATTTATTATTTTTTATAGAACTATAGAAGCAGCTTTGAACAAGAACGAACTTCAATTGTGTGCACCTAATAGTTTAAATTAAAAATTTAGATACTAAGGTAGTTGCTGTAACAATTTATTTATTAGGATTTATTTTTTTACAAAGAAAATCAATTTATATTGTTTACATAGCAAGGTAATTAATTAAAATTAAGATTTTAAAATTTAAAAATATTAGCAAGCCTTTATCGAAAATAACAATATGCACTATTCATAAAAGAATAAAAATAAAAAAGTCGTTTTTTTTCAATTTCACGTCATTTTTCTTTGTTTCAGTTAAATTTATATTCAGTTTGGGACCTTTTACGTGTTAATTTTCTAACTTAGAAACAAACACACAAACTTAGAAATTAAATAGTAAAAAGCTTCCATGTTGAAAATCATATATAACTAGCCATGATAAATGCTCCATGAATAGAGCATAAAAAATTGGCACGTTTTTCAGTTACCAATCACTCCGAATTTCAATTACCAAACTACCAAATTGTTTATTTGGTTCTCCAAAGTAAAATATCAAGACTGTTATGGTCAAAATGATTATTATTAATTATTATGATTATATCATTATTGTTATTATTATGATTATTATGATGATTATTAGTGTATTGGAAATTAGTGTTATTTCAAATTTCTTTAATAGTCTGTTATATTTTGATCCAAAACTCAACAGTAAATTGTTTACGCCTGATAATATTTCCTTGTCTTCAAAACTACATACTAAATGAAAGTAAAATGTTTGTTTGTATATAATTAAAATTCCTTCGTAATATCTTACGTATACTCCGAAACTGTTAATCAATGAATTTATATGTCTAATAAACCAAACTAAAGTTTAAAAAATAATGTCAAAGAAGAAAAACTGTTTTTTCATAGTTTAGGAATTCGAATGTTTTAAGAAACCGAACATTAATTGCAAACTGTTTTTGTGATTTTGTTAATTCTTTAAAAGAAAAATTGCGGATTTTCTTAAGAAATAATTATTTTAAAAGCGCGGAACATAACTTTTAATTTTTCTATTCTATTTTTTAATACTTCTTTCGACACTCAGGAGTAAGATTAACATTGGCAATAAGGTGATTATTAAAATCTTAAGTTTTCTTAAGGGGCTGGGTCTGTTTAAATGATATTTTTACAGTAAACAAAACAGTATTTACAGAAAAACTAAAAAGAACCATTTTCACGAAACTAGATCACAATATGTTTCAATATTCGTCAGCTCTAAAATAGGGTTGTATTAAGAAAACAATATAATTACTTTTTATGAAAAATTTAAATTTAAAAAACCATTTAAATATCAGTGCTAATATAATTTTTAAAAATTAAATAGAACGCTGATTTTTTTTTCTTCAAATTTTCGTGTATTCACAAAATATAAGTCATTAAAAAAATTGAAGTTAAAGTTTGCTGAAAATGATTTAAAGAAAAATTAGAAAAAAAACGTATGTGTGTGTGTGTGGCATATCCGATCGCCGCTCACGCGAAAACAATTAAAAATGATGCGTTTATAATTTTTTTTTGTTTTTTAATTACGCACGTCAGACCCCTGCTCAAATAAAAAACAATATAAATTGATGCGTATTTATTAATAAAAAAATTGTTGTAATTTTTTTTATTCATAGGTCCCATTTAAATGGGATCCCATTTAAATGGGATCCCATTTAAATAGGTCCCATTTAAATGGGATCCCATTTAAATGGGATCCCATTTAAATAGGTCCCATTTAAATGGGACCCCATTTAAATGGGATCCCATTTAAATAGGTCCCATTTAAATGGGATCCCATTTAAATGGGATCCCATTTAAATAAGTCCCATTTAAATGGGACCTATTTAAATGGGATCCCATTTAAATGGGATCCCATTTAAATGGGACCTATTTAAATGGGATCCCATTTAAATGGGACCAAAATCAAAAAGTCCCATTTAAATGGGACCAGGTCCCATTTAAATGGGACCTTTTTTTACAAGCAGTTTGTTCTAAGTGTCTCATTTTTCCTTTATTATATATTTTTGATATTATTAAAGCTAAAATAGTGATTATTTGATTTATGAATTGTACGCCAGCTATGTTCGTACACCACCATAACTTACTAACCAAGCTAAAAGAAGGTGTTTTCAGTCATCAAGAAGGTAAGGTCTTTTGATTTAGCGAAAAATTGTTCTAGTGAGGCTCTGATGCATTCATAAATGAGTAATCAAACAAGAATAAGAATCTAAAAGAATTATTAATTAACACGGCTACGTTTACAACTTTAACTGAGAGTCAAGATTCGAAGCTATACACTAAAAATGCCAGGTTGCGCTACACACTAAAAATAAAAAAGCACTATTAAAACGATGCATAAACCGTCTAATATTTTCGTGACCAGTTCGCATATTTTAAAAATTTTATCACAGTTATCAATCCTTTGTAAAAAAGACAAAAATATAATTTAGTTGGTTGCAGCATAGATTTGGCAAGACAATAATACAAGCCTAATCAATTATGTAAATTAGTGATTTATGTCAAAAATTTGCATATTATTTGGACTAGACTAGTTAGTTATCTAGTCCAGTAAAATTATCTAGTCTAGTCTAGTCCGATGTCGTCGAATAGATCTTCCCATTACAGATCTTCCCCCGGAAGATTTATTCTGGTTTAGGCCAGAACAGGGGTCGCATTCTGACGCGCGGTTAAAAGTTATCCCGGGATAACTTTTTTTACGTGCTTAATGATACGAGTGAAAAATCAATTTTACTCAGGTTAAAGTGGGGTTAAATTTTTTCAATTGTTTTAAGAATAAGAATTTGTCTTACTCAAGAGGTGGATAAATATTTTTCCCCGCAGGATTAATTTAATAAAAAATAAAATACGCGCGTTGACTAAATATTTTACTTTGCGCGAGGTGGTTTTGTGGTGGAGAAAACAAATTAACAAAAAAATCATTGCAATCATTTTCTATCCCATATGCGGCATTTTTATTTATTTACAATATATGTTTATTTTTTATTTAATGTAATAAATCATGTAACAAGTATTTGAATATTAAAAACAACATCCATTTTTCTATTTTTCACGTTATTTCGTTTTTTTTTTCTTTTAATCAAAAAATTCATAAAAAAAACACTTGAGGTTTTAGATCAATAAACAAGCCTAAGCAGAAAGTTTTAAATTCAAATTATTAACTGTTTAAGACATTGAGCAACATATGAAAAAAGTTAGAATTCGAAGCAAATTTTGGCGGCGCCAGAAAAAATAAATTCTGGGGTCGCGTTCTGAAGAAACCCTTATATTTACCCCGATAAATCCATTTCAATGAAAATAAAAAAAAATAAATATATATATTCTAAATAAACCTGCCGCATGTGGGGCAGAAAATGATTGCAATAAATTTTTTTAAAATGTTTTTTCGCGCCGCAAAACCACCTCGCGCAAAATAAAAAAATTAATGAATACGCCTATTTTATTTTTTATTAAATTAATCCTAGGGGAGAAAATATTTAACCACCTCTCGAGTTTGATAAGTTCTTATTCTTAAAACAATAGAAAAAATTTAATCCAACTTTTACCTAGGTAAAATTGATTTTTCACTCGCATCCTTAAGCACGGAAAAAAAAGTTACCCTGGGGTAACTTTTAACCGCGCATCAGAATGCGACCCCTGTATATTTTTGGAAAAAACCACTTCCTGATTAAAGACAAAAATTTTTTTCCTAAGTCTAAACAAAATCTAAAAATCAACCTAATCAACCAAAAAAAAAACAAACTCTAAAGCTGTTTATTTTCAAATTAATTGCTGAATATGAAGAAGGTTTTTTTGTTTTCATATTGAATTTTAAATTTAAAAAAAACTTAATAACTTATTGGTACACATATTCGAAGTTTTATTTCTTCTTATTTTAATTTTTGTCTATATATTATGTTTTAATAAAAAGCAAAAACTGAAGGTAAACAATGTATCAAATCTTCTTCAAAAAGAAATTAAACTGGTGTCATATTTTCATGTCTTTTTTTGCTATACTTTGTCTTAAAAATTGATAAAGTGAAAGCAAAAAGTATTTATTTCGGGATATTAATTTTCTAAAAAATATTTAGTTTATTTAATTATGGCATATTTTTTATATACTCAAACAAAACGAACTAACGCAAATGTATTCTTTTTATCTGCGAAAACCAACTAAATAATACTTGATTATTAATGTAAATGCTCAACTGTTTTTGGAATTAATAACAGTTAAGCTAAAGTTTGTTTTTATTAAAATTCAAAACCAACATTTTTTTTCTAAATGTAACATTTTAACATTCTGTGTTGAAAATGATGTTTTTAAAATTTGTTCAAACTAAATTTCGCGTATCATGTTTTAAATTTATCCAAATTTTTAAGGGGGAAGATTTATTCTGCTGTTTGAACTGGGGCCTGAGCGGATATCCGGCCATTTTTTGATCTATTCCAATCCAGCCGGATTTTTTTTCAGATCCGGTAAATGCCGGATTTTTTCCGTATCAAGGTCAATTAATATAGTTTTTTTTGTTAAACCTATAAACTAAAAAAATATACATTGCTCTAATACTATTTGTGCAGCAGAACCTTGTTGATGAGTCGCACTTTCCCTTATTACGAAGTTCTTAGTCTATACACTAATACATGATCAACCAATGAAATAGACTAAACATCAAATAAAATTGACCTTTTTGCATTTTTATATGTTAGATTTTTAAAGTTAAGAGTTAGTTATATACTAGTTTAAAGTGCAATTGCCACACAAAATTTCAAATTTATTTAGTTATATTGAGATATGTCACATGGCGGTGCTGTTAGTATTTGGAGACATTTTAATTTAAGAGCTTGAGGTAAAACATATGCTGTTTGCCTGTCAACTTTGTTTGCCAGCCAATGTCAGAGAGTATAAGAGTATAAAAGAGGTTTAACAATTACAGAGTTTAGTACAACTCTAATGTGGATTCATTCGGAAAGAGCCCATTCTCCTGAGTATAAGAATTTAAAAGCAAGAATCAAACAAAAAGAGGGTAAGAAAACGGCAGCTGTACAGAAAATAATGCAATGTACAATTTTCCTGGGAAAGAAGAACCAGCTATTCCACTAAAACAAGTGAAGTTGGAAATGTACCACCAACGCCAGTACACTGATACTCCACTAGTTTAAATCAAATTAAAAGGTTGCCACTTGTGATGTGTGATGTTTTTTTTGCAGTAGTTAACTGCATCTGGAGTAATCCAGAATGTCTATTAAAATTGTTTTGTTATTATGTTTTATTTGTTTAGGAATCTTTGTGCTTGCTGCACCTGGTTGATTTCAGGATGTTTATTTTTCAAGTAAACATCTGCCTTTGGAATAACATAGAATGTTTATTAATTTTGGTGGCCTATTATAGTTTTATCTGTTTATCAGTCTGTGTACTGCACCTGGTTAACCCCAGGATGTTTTTGCTTGCGCAGCCTTTGTGCTGCACCTGGTTAATTCCATTTTTTTGCTTTCAGTTTTTAACTGCATTTGGTGAATGTAACTCAACCAAAATATATTTTTTATAATTGAAAAAAAAAAGAATAAAATAAAGCAAGAATCGATCCGACGGTCATCAACAGATGTTCAGACTGTGGTGGACATCCCCATGATGTGCATCACCTTTTTTTGCCCAAACCATCCAACGCATATCACAATCCAGGACGTTTGGACAAATCCAGTGGAAGTGGCAGACTTCTTGTGGGCATAAAAAAGGTGGGAGGGAATAACTATTCTGAGGGGGGGGGAACCTATTCTGGCGTAAATCAGAATAAATCATCTGGAGGGAAGATCTATTCTAGAGCGCACCAGAATAAATCTTCCGAGGGGAAGATCTATTCTAGAGCGCACTGGAATAAATCTTCTAGGGGGAAGAAAAATCAAGGAATATCTATTCTGCGACACTGGCGAAAATCAAAATTATCTATTCTTAGTCTAGTTTGCTTATCTAGCCTAATACTATTTAACACTAAATATAGTCCTAGTACTACTTTTATCACTAATCTAGAACAATTTTTACATTTTAATACTATGATTAAAGCGCGAGACAAAAAGCACATAATAGAAAATGCATATGTAAGATATATGTCTTACTTAACTGTTCCCTGTTATCAGCAAATACCAATATCTTATTATCAAAACAACCCTTTAGAGATATATGCATGGTTATGTAAAATACTTCTCGCTGTTTTGCTTACGTGGGTAGATAAAGCAAAATAATTTAGACTGAGGTTAAAATTTATAATTTTTTAGACCGAATCTTCTTCAGGAAACTCTACTGGAAAATCAGAACATTACCACGTTAATCGTAATCTTAAGTCTTTAAACAAAAATTATAAAACAGAAAATAAAAAAAAAACTAGGTGAGCAAATGAAATTTCAATTTCTGCAATTGAAATAAATCCCTCTAAAATTTTTTATTAAAAAATAATAATCATTGTGAAAATTTTTTACAAAATTTATATATTTATTTTTCAGATTTTCAGCTTTTTAAGCCGATATTGGACAATTAATAATTAATAATAATTATGGACTTACATTATAGATAAGTATAAGATACCGAGAAAAACTACAAAAAGTATATTTCTAAGTTTGCACTATTGTAAAAATTTATATATTCATTAATGTTTAAACGATTATTAGATAGTTTTACCAAAAATATATAATATAAAACTAGAAAAATATGTGAGTTCATATTTTTGTGAATACTTTTTGTAAATAAATAAGAAAAGTTTTACTTTTAGTAAATAAATAAAAATATTAAGTTAGACAAACTTAATGCATCCTCTTGGGCACATATTAATTAGGGCTAGCCCTATTTAAGGCATTCGAATGTTCTAAATAGGTCTTGTTTTGGGGGGGTATTTTGCTAGGAAGAAATAAACAATAAACCCGCGAACGAGAAAAATTAAAAAAAAAGTTTTTAGCGGTTATGTAACCAATTATTATTTAGTTGCGTCACGTGTTTCTCTGCACGTAATATTTTCTCAAAAAACTAATGGTTACTTTACCACTTATTTATTTTCACCCTGATAAAATTATTTATTTTTAATTCCTGATTTATTAGCTTTGTAAAAATTAACTTATTTACAAGATTCACAATTTTTTTCTATTAAATTTCAATAATCACGATTTTTAACGTAACAACTTTTTTTTTCCAAAAATGGAAGATTTCCAAAAATTTCTGAGAGCTCCGTTAGGAAGCATTCTAGTTAGGTCCATATGATCCTAATCAGGATAATACATGCCCTAAGTGGTATTACCTTTTCAAAATCAATGAAGGCTCTAATTAAAACACCTGAGTTACCTAATCAGGGCGTAAATCTGTTTAAACAATTTATAAAGTCACATATTTTTTCTTTTTTCACGCTATATATCTTTGAAGTTACACCATTCTTTTTCCCAAATACCGTCTTACCGCAGAGTGTTATACAATATGCGTGAGTAACAATATAATATATTATAAACCAAAAATTACTTTGGCACAATACATTTTTTCACTGATTGGGTTTGGAAATGTGAAAAGTCTTATTTTACACCGAATCGACAAGTGAAAACGCATTTCCCACTTGTCATTTTGGTGTCAACTACTAGGCCTTAGATTAAGGCTGAATGATTATTCTACCTTAGTTAGATTGCTGAATGATATAATAACCAGAAATTTGTTTATTAATCTACTCAATTTCGTAGTGTATAAGGACATTAGACTCGTATGAGCAACTCTCTCGTGCAGTGGGAAATTCGGTGTACTCTTTTAGATAAATATTGATTTTTAACGGCCAGGAAAAAATTTAACACACAAAAATACGTTATCATGGAATAGCAAGATTACTTACATGATATCTCCGCGACAGTTTGCATTTTTTTTCTCTTATGTATTTCAATTGTTTTTGAACAAACAAATTTGGTTGGCTTTTTTGTTTTTGCATTACTTGAAACTTATTTTTTCTTGACAAATTATGCAAAATACCGGCTGCCATACAATTGAGGAACAAACAATTGCAGCAGAAACTTGGTCAAAAGTTGATATTAATTCTGCCAGCCTTTAGGTAGAACATTCCTTACGTTTATCTATTCTAAGGATTTTGTTGAAAGATTTATTTAAGTTGTATATAATACTATAGGCGAATCACACCTAGCTGACCTCAATAATTTGCAGTATTGAATCAATTATTTAACAATATTAAACCATTGAAAATTTTCAGCAAAAACTGTTTAATATTAAAAATTAAATAGCATGTATTTTTACAATTCCTTATCAAATTCCTAAATTTATAACAAACATGCAATTAGGCTAAATAACTTAATTTTTATATGTTTGGAAAAAGCAGAGTTTAAAAAAATATGCATTGCCATTCATTTTTTTAAAAGATCATAATCGCACATTTTTAATTGGTCTGTTCATGTTTTATAGAAGCTTACGAGGTCAGCCAGATATAATTCAATCATAATTTTAAAAAATTTTGCGTTGTTACACACAAGTCATGTTACCTGAGCTCCGAGTTCCAGAGCTCCGCCTTATTTTCTACTAATTTCATAAATAATTAAAAAGTGATGACATAGATTATTTTGTCAAATTTTTTTTTTGTGAACTTAAGATTTTCTAAAACTTATTTAAAACAATAAAAAATACAAATAAAGTGGTTTAAAATATATTTCAAGCTTAAAAAAAGCTTCAAATCGCTCATTTAAACGGCGAAGCCCCGGAGCATGAGATCGGAGGGTAGGAACATCACTAAAGGTAAACCCAACGTGGCTGCCTCAGTTGTTCATTGGATTGAAAAATGCCCCTCATTAAGCAACCACTCAAATCACGAGAATCTGACGTCACTCATATCAGCCAATCAAAATTCAGAAAATAAAAAATTTGAAGTAAGAAATCAATTTTAGATGGTAGTTTATGAATAATTCTTAATTTGTGACACAAAAAAAGAAAATAGTTGTTTAATGAACACGTGAACACACTGTTGCAGCTACGTTTGGTTTGCCTATAGTACACACAAAACAAAAACATTCCTGCATCTGCAAGATTAGCGGTATAAATAAATCCCATAAAAACACTTTTCTGATGCTCTTCTTTTTGGCCTCAAAAAAATCAAACGTCTGTCAGTTAGATACTGTGTAACGATTTACCAAAAACAGAATTGTAATCATTTAAAAAAAAATTCTAGCCACAAACAAAAAATTTGACACATTAAAGGTCTATTCATACTTATGACAAAACGTCCTTTGGACAAAGTCCAAAGGACAAAAGTCCTTTGGACTTTGTCCAAAGGACAAAGTAGTCCAAAGGGAAAAGTCCAAAGGGAAAAGTCCAAAGGACAACGTATTCATACTTCTTTTGTCCTTTGGACTTTTCCCTTTGGATTTTGTCCAAAGGACAAAGTCCAAAGGACTTTTCCCTTTGGATTTTGTCCTTTGGACTTTGTCCAAAGGACAAATTCTGAGTAGCGTTCATACTTCGTCCAAAGGACAAAGTCCAAAGGACAAAGTCCAAAGGACGTTTTGGCTTGTCCAAAGGACGTTTTGGTTTGTCCTTTGGACTTTGTCCAAAGGACGTTTTGTCATAAGTATGAATAGACCTTAACTCTTAGTAGGAATTTTTTCGTCCAAAAACCCCTGCAAATCCGCAGAAGGTATTTCGTGTGCTGCAGTGTGTTAAACTCCGCTTCAGGGTCCCGCTGACCGCCACGTTTAACACTGAACACCGGAGGCGCGTAATTTCTTTTGCGGATATGCAGCGGAAAGAATCCCAAACGGTTAATACGCTAATATTACTTATGCACGTATTGTATTTAAAAAAATTTCCAAAGGTTATTTTTTAAAAAAACGTATTTTTAATTTAATTTTTTTATCTATGCACGTATTTTAAAAAAAGATTTCTCAAGCTTTTTTTGAAACACGTATGTTTTAATATAGCAGCGTCAAAAAACTCCTATTGATAACCAAAACACGAGACCGTAAATCTGTGAATTACCTAAACTGCGAATATCATAAATTTTTAGCGCGGCGTTATGGTTGAAAAACAAAAAAGAGATGCCGAATAAGATAAAGTAATATTTGCAACCAGTTTTACGGAAAAATATTAATAAAATTTTTTCATAATACGCGCCGGTTAGTGTTAAATAATAAATATGTAGGCCAACTGATAATATCTCCAGTTAAAACTGAGCGTGCTTTTATGCACCATTTGCTTAAAAATAGAACGATTATTCGTAGTGAATATATTTTTAACAAAAGCGTCTAAAACAGCTAAAACGTTAATTTTTTATGAGCGAATTCTGCCTTGAAACACTTTTGAAAGATTTTGCTAATATTTTAAATGTTAAAATAAATGCACGAAACATATTACTGTTTTTTTCCAAAAACATTTCTTATAAAAATCTCTTGAAAAACAATTTGTTAAATTTTTTTATAAACTTTTAAAAGATTTATTTTCTAAATATCGTTTTTACATCTGAGAGGGTAAGTGATCTTCTATTAAGGGTTAAAAAAGCTACATTTTAAAAAAATCTGCATGTCATTAAATGGCATTGTAGCTTCCGGATTTTTATTATAGCAAAATAAGTCAAAGACAGCAACAGCATAAATACAACTACGATGGTTTGGGCTAGGGATTTCTATATTTACCAATAGTCAAGCGTAGATTATTGAGTCGGAGCTCGCAACTTGGGAAGTTCTTTTAAACCGTTTTATCATCTCATTTCATACAAGTTTTATTAAAACAAGTCATATTCAGATAAAATCGGTCAAAGCTTCGGCTTATTCTGGAGGATCGGCGAGGGTATAATTGCGCCCAAAGCTTGCGAATTCTGTCATGAGAAAACAAGAAAACGTGATTACTTCGCCAAATTAAATCCTCTGCACTTTTCGAATTGATAAAGAGAAATAAAAAAAGCGGACCTTGGCCCGGTTTATGCAGTTAAGTGAGATGCTAAATTCAGACCACGAACGCAAATGAAGTATCACGATCAGTCCAAGCAGCTTGAAAAATAATTATATTATACTATTAGTGGATAATAGAGTTTAGCGGTTTATTTGCTACGATATATCACTATATATGCACATTACAGTTCATTGATGCTTAAGATTGTTAGCTTAATAAGGCGAAGGAGTTAAATAAAACTGGTTACATTCGACCTCGCGTTTCTTGACGTCAGAATAAATCCAATTGTGTATAAAAAACCTTAAACCCCGGATTTTCTGGACTCCACTATAAACAAATATTTTGTTACAGATAAATTCATCCCATTTATTTTAAACTAACTGCGAATAAATAAAATAATTTTGAGTAAATAAAGCAGTAGTTAAAATACGGAATAAACAAACTGCGAAATAAAAAAGATCTAAACATTTTTTTAATTTTTAGCTGTTTCAAAATTTTAAGTTATTGAACGCCAATAGCTTAAACGGTTTATTTCTAAAGGTTTTTAAACTCGGAGAGTTATTTCAGATTTGTTAGCTTATAATTCACTAATTTTTTACAAAACTCAACATTGTCACTCACAGCAAAAAGCATCTATAATACGTTAGATTTATTTTTCGGTGGGGTATTTTCACCCCACACCCCAAAGAGTTTGCTGGCGGATTCTTGAGCGATCCATTTAAGCAAGAATGCATAACAGTGGAGAATGTCCGACTGTGTGTTAAACAGTTGTTTCAATTATACCAAGATTATTTTACATTGTAGATTTTTGTATCATGTAAAAAATTCTACTACGACCTCCGGAATAATTTACAGTTTGTTGAATAATCTTCCTGATAATTTTTCTAGTACTATATATTATTCTACATGTTAACTGAGAATTCGCAAACAAAAAGATGCGAACGTAAAACTCCTTGATTAGGTTTTTTCACGTAATGTTGGCAAATATTTAACGTTTTTTGTTGAATCCGACGTATAAATTATTTTACATGTTAAAACATTAACTATTTCAAATAATTTGAATTATTCGACATTATTACGTAGAAAAATTTAATTTATGAATTTTGGGTTTGCAAGTTTTTTAGTTTGTAAACAGAGAACTGCAAAAAAAAATCCTTAATTGAGGTTTTTTCCACGTAATGTTGTCAAATATTTATAGATTTTTTTGTTGCATCGGACATATAAATGATTTTATATGTTAAAAAAAAGGGGTCGAATATTTCTACTAATTTGAATTTTTCGACAGTGTAGTATGTTGAAAAACTTCATCTAGGAGTTTTGCGTTCGCAAATTTTTATTTCTACGTGATAAAAAATCAACACTGTGGAATAATCTGCCTCCAATTTGAACAAAAGTTTAAAACACAGTCGGACATTCCCTACTTTTATGCATTTCTGATTTAAGTCACTAAAGATTAATTTCCATAACGTGGTCTAATTTGCATGTCAATACTTGGCGCGCAGCTGATTGGCCGTTTCCTATGATGTTCAGTTCAGTAAAAGTACTTTCAGTAGTTTTTGCTCGGTTTTCCAACAAAAAATTAAGGTGGTTCGAGATTTGCAAACGCACTTTCCACATTTGAATATTTTTTATGTGACTTTTATCGATTGCCTCTAAAAATTGACTCTCAGATCAGGGTATATGAACTCAGCGAAAGTTTAGCTCACAGAGTTGCATTCAACATTTAGTGTCGCGTGTCTTAGAGTATTATTAAAATGAAAAAAAAAACAGAAATTTTCATTAACATCATAGATTGTTTTGTTTACATCAAACTGTAGACTGTTTTTTACATACTAAAATAAAATGTCTTTACGCAAAAATTCAAATTGGAAATATAATATCACAATGAATAAAAACCTGTGAGTAGATAAAACTGTTTTTAAATTTAACTAAAGTATACTGCAAATACCAAAATTAACCCACTAGAAAAAAACTTAAACTGCAAAAATAAACAAAAAAATAGAGATTTTTTCACTTAAAAGTGGTATTTAAGCAATAGACTCGTAAATATTCTTTGAGAACACAGGGATCTTCTCACGGAAATACAAAAAAAAATCTATTCGGTCCATTGATTTTGGTCAATTTTTTCCAGTCATAGCGGGTTCTTAATGGTTAAAAGGAAATCTTGGTAATGTATGAAAGTGTCATATTATTTAAGAGATTTTTGGTTTTTCTTTTAAGCCTAGTTTACACCGGTTTGAGACGTAACAAGTGACAGGGTAAACGCGCGCGGAAGTGGTTGTTTATATATTTATTTATTATTTATTCGCATGTTGCCGGACACAGCTAAAGCATTTAAAAATGCACTGAAATAAGCTGGTTCTTAATAAATAATATGCGTTGTTACGATTTAAGCTCAATGAAGCCGAGAAAATTAATTGAAGCTAAAACTTAAAGGCAAAAATAGAGAACTGGGGGCCTTCATTTGTAACTAGGAGTCAAAAGGAGAAAAAAACACTAGAACCTGTGCCTAGGCCTAAGCGAAGCCTATATCTAAACCCAAACCAGATTTTTCTCAAGGGCTTCAAGTTCCCAAAAATTTTCAGTAGCTCCAAGTTCTCTACTTAGGGCTCTAAAGACCCTCATTGTTGTTACCTGTCAGCACAGGATGAAAGTCAACTGGTGCTAAAGTCTGGTTCACGCAGTCCACGCAATAAAAGCTAGTTTACAGAGTGATGAATATTACAAGTGACAACGCGTTTACTGCAGCATTACATTGTCATAATTCTAGGACACAAGGGTAATAGACACGAGGGTACTGGACATGAGGGTACTGGACACGAAAGTAGTGGACACAAGGGTACTGGGCATGAAGGCACCGGACACAAGGGTACTGGACACGAAGGTACTGGACAGGAGGGTACTGGACACGAGGGTACTGGACACGAAGGTACTGGACACGAAAGTACTGGACACAAGGGTACTGGACACGAGAGTACTTGACACGAGGGTACTGGACACAAGGGTACTGGACACGATGGTACTGGACACAAGGGTACTAGACACGAAGGTACTGGACACAAGGGAACTGGACACAAGGGTACTGGACACAAGGGTACTGGACACGAGGGTACTGGACACAAGGGTACTGGACACAAGGGTGCTGGACACGAGAAAACTGAACATGAGGGTACTGGACACAAAGATACTGGATATAAGGGTACTGGACACGAGGGTACTGGACACAAGGGTACTGGACACTAGGGTACTGGACACAAGGGTACTGAATACGAGGGTACTAGACATGAGGGTACTGGACACAAGGGTACTGGACACGAGGGTACTGGACACAAAGGTACTGGACATCAGGGTACTGGACACGAGGGTACTGGAAACGAGGGTACTGCGCTAAGAAAAAAATACGTTTGTCACAAATATGTAAATTGTTACCGCATATGAGTTGAACTGAATATGGTTGTTTGAATGCTAAGACAAATTACACATAATATAAGTCCTTTTATTAAATTAAATCCTTTTTTAATGCAATGTAATGATAAAAAAATCCAAAACCACATAAAACACAATACTATTTGCCAAAATAAATGGATAAAAAATTCTTAAAAGGTCATTTTACACATAACTTGTGTACATTGTTTCGTACAATAAGAAATGTTCAAAGTTTACTCTGGAACTTTGGAGCTCCGGTGTCATAGAATATTTCCTCCCCCCTGATTTTCTTCCAGGGGAGGGGAAATATTCTGATTTTGCGTCGGAATATTTCCTCCCCCCTCAGAATATTTCCTCCCACTTCGGAGAAAGGAAATAATTCTGGCTGCATCCAGTATATCTCCTACGGGGGGAGGAAATATTTTGATTTTGCGTCGGAATATTTCCTCCCCCGTCATACGCGTAAACTTTTTGAGGATGATAAAAGTTTTTAATTTAAAGAAAACAAAAAAAAAGTTTATATTCTTGCCACGAAAAAATTTTTATTTAAAACCGACTGTTTTTTTGCTAGTTACAGAGGAAATCTCTTCAACAAAAAATGTTAAAAATATTTTTTAAAAAAACACCTGTCATAGATTTACAAAAAATATATGGTTTGGTACAAAACAAAAAAAGCCTGCTCAGTTATTTTTGACATTTGTGAAATTACTATTATTTTGAATTAACGGTTGGATTTGCATGTTAGACCTTTAATCATGCATGGTATTATTTTCTTGCCACTTAACATAAGATTGAAAAGCAGGCGAATCGTTGACAATCTTATGTTATGTTGAAAATGTCAAGGCTGTTGTGGCGCAGTGGCAGATCTTGCGTCTTGCATACTGAAGATCCCTGGATCGAGTCCCCGCTGAGACACACAACATTGTGATAATATTTTTTGTTAATATTGGTATTATGTAGGATTTGGTTGCACAGTTAGTGCTGAGTAACATCGGCCTTGCGTATTCTGCTTTATGAGAAATAAATAAACTTTTAAAATATCCATAAATCCTCACGTAAGAAATAAACTGCAAGCAGTTTAAATTTGCATATACCGTCTGGATTTTTGAGTTTAGCTGTCTTTGCCGACGGCGAAAATCAAACCGCGATGTATATAAATTATTTTTAAGAATGAAGCCTTTTAAATCGCATTTTTATTAATAAATTAATTTTAAAAATTGTTCAGAAATGCTGTTCGTTTTTAGTTGCCATTTTATCCCAGCATCAGTCGAAATATTTTCTGTATAAACATACTCACGGGCTGAATTTTTACTTTTAAATTTAAAGTTATTTAAGGGTCACCCTTAAATTTATAAAAAAAATGTATTCAAAAAACAAAAATTGACTTCTTTGAAAATAAAAATCCAAAGATCGTTTCAAATTAAAAAAAGTTAAGGAGCTTTTTATAAAACTCTAACTTTAAGATATATTTCTTTTTATAATGGAAAATAATATAATAATAAAATAATATATACGTCGGTTTTAATTCTTTTTTTGTTTCAATGTTATCAGTTAAGAATACTAGATTCTAATTTAACAATAAAAACTGATCTAACCAAAGCAACTGATATGTTGCAAATTGAGAATTATGTATGTTTATTATTTTGTATAATTTATGTTTTTTTTGTGTTGTCTTTTAAACTTGTGTTTATTGATAAATTAAATCGATCATATTTTCTTTGGTGTAATGAATAATTTAAATATTATTCTGTATTAATATAATTTGCGTGTATATGTATTTGAAGTATTATTATTATATAAAAGGTTTTCAATTCAATTCGATTTAAACTATAACTTGTTGGCAATGCGTTCGAATATTGAAATCCACTCAGTTTGTTTTTTTGAACGCATTCTTTCAACAAAAGATACGTTCGTTTTTTGTTTTTTTTTATTTATGCATGTATGTATTGGTTTGTGCATTATTTTGTTATAATAATAATGTAGCTATTAGTATTATTTATTTATTTATTAATATTAGCTATTTAGCTATAAGTAAAGGTCAGTTTAAAACTTTGAAAACTAATAATAAGCAGTTTTTGAACGATAAATAATTCAAAAAATGTGGTTTCGTAAACGTTTTCTATCATTAATCTCACTTATTAATATTAGTTAGTAATAATTAATTAATTGTTAATAAATAGTTAATAATATGTATGTATATATAATAATGTAAATAGTTAATAATAATTAATTAATAATATTAGTTAATAATAATATCAAAGGTGGATAATCTAATAAAGGTATGTCACAGCGGTCTGCAGCAGCGTGCATCATAAATCAAATTCGGGCCGCATGTCCGGCCAGAAGCCGCATGTCCGGCCAGAAGCCGCATGTCCGGCCACTAAAGGCTGGTTCATACTTATGTAAAAACGTCCTTTGGACAAAATCCAAAGGAAAAACACAACGTATAAACGTATGTAAAAACGTCCTTTGGACTTTGTCCAAAGGACGTTTTTACATAAGTATGAACCAGCCTTAACAGTTCGAAC
>JASAMX010004151.1:0-19010 GCA_030248175.1 Microlaimidae sp. YZB2_3 | reverse complement strand
ATTTAGTCAACTTTAGAGCTTACAGTTTTTTTTTATTTTTCTTTTTAAGTAATTTAAAAAAGAAAGTTTAAGATAAAACATTTTTTTTCTTTCATATTAAAGCTGCAGTATACTAATTCATTGTGTATTTTTTTGCTGTTTAGTTAGTACTAATCGATGTATCAGGTCACACAAAGAAAAAAATCGCATTACTCCTAAAATTAATTTCCAACGGTTAACGAGTTATTAACAAAATATCGCTTGGGTTGGTTATTTCCTATTTTGTTATATTCCATTTTTTTAAAGAAAAAATTTCTACTGAACCCATATTAACAAAACTTAATGGAATTCATTGTATGGTACCAAAAAGTTTAAATTTTAAATCTAGATTCAATTGTGAAAAGTATTAGATGAATATACCAAAATACCAAAAAATTTCAAAAATAAATGTTTATAAGTACAAAATGTAAAATTTAAAAAAGTGACACGTAGTTTACACGTGAAAAATTTTACACGTAGTTCGCTATGATAAAAGTAAAACTTTAATATAGCAAACGGGTAATACCAAAATAACAGCAAACAAAAAAAAACACACCAACACCGTAAAAACAAATTTTTTTAATGTACTTATTAAATACTTATTAAGTACTTATTTAATACTTTTTTTGAACTCACCAAATTTAAAACACCAGTTTTTTGGTACCCTAGCATGATTTCCATTAAGTTTTATTAATATCCGTTTAGTAGAAACGTTTTTTTTACCAAACGGTGTATAAAAAAACAACATTGGAAATAACCAAGCGGTATTCTTATTAGTAAATCTCTAACCCTTGGGAATTAATTTTTAGTGTAATACAATTTTGTTCTCAGTGCGCTCCGATACATCAATTAGTATTAATTAAAAAACAAAAAAAATACACCACTAATTAGTATACTGTTAAGCTGCTGAAGATTTTTAATTCTTTTGTTGTTAAATTAAATATCGATTTTTAATTCTGCAAATCATCGAAGTCAGCCAGGTTTAATTCTTCTATAGGTAAAATTTTTATTTTAACGGGTGTTGATTTTGTTTTGTTACCGGGTTAAACGAATATAAAACTGCAAATCGTGAAAAACAGTTGTATTAGTCAAAAAAAAAGTTAAAACACTTCTAAAACACTTTTTTATGGTCACGTCCTGCGGACTTTTTTTTAATAAAAATATTACTTATAATAAAATTTAGTTTAATATACAAAGAAAAAATAATTTATTAATAAAACTTTAAATAAAAATTGTTTTTATAAAATATTTTAATGGCTTATAAGGTAAAAATATTTCAACTTAAATAAGATTTACCAAAATTTTATCAAGTGATTAGGCTGATTATGGCTAACGGTAATTCCCATGGACCATGGACCAATTCGGACCCAACATGGACCCGCCCATGAGGGGTGAAAGACTCACTTTAACATTACAAAACAATGTAAAGTTGTTAGTGCAACTTCTAACGGCTTAGGCTTAGGCTTAGGCTTAGCATTATCCTAAGCCTAAGCCTAAGCCATTTAAAAGTTAAAACTAACAACTTTATATTGTTTTATATTGTTAAAGTGAGTCTTTCACCCCTCATGGGCGGGTCCATGTTGGGTCCGAATTGGTCCATGGTCCATGGGAATTACCGTTAGCCCTGATTATGCATCAAAAAAAGTAATATTTTAATTTTTTACTGCGGATGCTGAGACGACACGGAACACGAGACACGTACAAAATAAAATAGTTGTGAATTAATCAGTAGTTGGGCGTTATACAGATATTGTTTGTTAAGTCGCTAAACAAAATTTAGTTCGATATGCCTGCGTTTGCAGAACAGTCATTGGGACCATCAGGATCTGGATCGTCCAAAAATGAAGAAGAAGGCATAAAGCAATATTATGTGACAAAGATAGAAGATTTACAGGTGAGCGCAAAACAATAAATTCAAAAATAACTAAAACAATAGAAAGATCTGTTCACTGCTCCATTTCGGCGTTTTAATAGGGGCATTTCCATAATTTTAGCCCAACTTTGAAAAGTAGCCCAATTTTAACTTGTCATACAAAAATGGTAGACACCAGAGAAAATTTTGAACTATAGTTAGGGCCAGCAGACTCTGGGCAATCCGAAAAAAAATATTTTTAAGTTATTTAAAACCTAAATAAACATTTTTCCTTGACAGCATAAATTGTACATACCAAAAATAGGCAGTTTTTGGGGCTTAAATGGGCTCATAACTTTTTACAGAAGACTTTAATCGTAAAAGTAACCTAAAAAATAATGTCTACGTGTCCGATTTGGGGTATACACGTGTTTTATAAGCGTTACTTTTAAATCGGTCAAACTGATCAGCAGACCTGTGCACGGTCTGGAACCGCTCCCCCCAGTTTTATTGGAGGATTTGCCTCCCTTGTTTTATTGCCCCCCCCCCCGCCAAAAAAATGAACAAGTACCCTAAAATTATGACGTCGTTTTTAACCTATGATGAACTGCGCCATCATCGCGAATTTTTTGCAGTTTTTAGCCTATTAACTATATTTTAAGCCATTTTAGACCTATTTTTACCTTATTTTCGCTTTTTTTGTCCCTTCTTTCCCTTTCGCCTTCTTGTTTTCTCTTTTTCCCCCTTTTTTTCTTCCCTCTCTTTTGCTTGCCTCTTCGTTCATCGCCCCCCCCCCCCGTTTCAAAAAATTGCCCCCCCCCCTAGTTTTGGCCTGTGCCCCCGTTTTGGCCGTGCCCCCCCGATAAACTACCGTGGAGGCGGCTTGCACAGGTCTGGATCAGGGTTTCAGGGACTCAGATATTGAATTTTTAGAATATAATTAATTATAATGTTTTTAAATGAATTATAGTAATCCTCCTGCTGTTATTGCGAGCCATCAGTTTTTTTATATATATGTATACGTATTCAAAATGATATTATACTTGTAACTTCAAGAGTGTATTTCTGTGCTAAAGTTTATTTATTATAGCATGATTTTGTGTTTTATTGGTTTTTCTATTTATTTTTGTGTCTAACTTGTGATCTAAATTTATTGTATTTTGTATGTTTATTTTTTGTTGTATTGTAAGTATGTTACATGACCGTAACCTTTGCAACATAAACTTTTCTTCTTCTTCTTCTTCAACCAATATGATTGTTTGTTTTGCTTTCTGTGTAGTACTTATTACTTATAAAAATATTGTACTAACTTTCAAATAACATCAGCATTAGGCAAGATAAATAGCGAGATATATGTATGTATACTATAGAAAGTGACCGCTGAGCGAAGCGAAGCGGAAAAATTTTTGGTTTTTGGAAGTCAATTGGGGTACTAAAATTATTTTATAGTTTGTCGCCGAGTGATCAGCGAGGCGCTAGAAAATTTTGAGTTCTTAGCCTATGAAAACCTCCAACGTTACTATCTGGCGACCATTTTCGGGGAGGGGGCGCCCCGCCCAACCACTATCCTTATTTTTCCCCCGTCCCACCGTTTCGGGAGGGGGAGGCGGGCGCGAAAGATTTCATTTCGGGGGGCGGTCTGGGGGGTACATAGGAACCGTGAGGGGGGGGTCTGGGGGGCGGCAGCCCCCCAGAAATGGGGGGTCTGGGGGCGAGAGCCCCCCAGCGGGGTCAAGGGGCAGAGCCCCTTGTCAGGGGTCCGGGGGGGAAGAATGCCCCCGGGGGGGAATTTTTAATTTAAGGCGCTAAAAACACTATAAATTTTAATTCCAGATGATAATTAAAACAAAATTTAAGGTTTTTTTATTCCTATCCACTAAAAACATGTGTTTAAAACGTTAATAAAAGGTTAATAGTGTTTTAGTAGTTTTATTTAACATGTATGCCTTAACTATTGGGCGGCAAAATCGATTTGAAATTGAAAAGCTGAGATAAATTGTCAATTTAAACTACCCGCGAAGCGGGGAAAATTTGGTTTTTTGACTATTAATATGCTTTTGGAAGGCATCAGGAAAGTTTCTGTATTAATATTTAAGAAAAAAAATTTTCTCTCCCAAAATTCAAAAAACGTAAGGGTCCCCCCTTACGAAAAAATCCGGCTTCGCCGGATTTCGGGGGGGGGGGCAGCCGCCCCACCCCCCCTCCTGGGCACGCCACTGGGGGAAGCGGCCGCCCCCGCCCCCGGTCTCTCCCAAACTGATAATTAGTACACGTATCGAACTTGTAATGTACTAAACGTGTACCAAAAATCAGTTTCAGAATTCCACCCAACAAACATAAATAAAAAAACATGTTTCTAAGTTTAGCAAAAAGGTTTAGTTTTCTTTTTTAACAAAAACAAATTTATTGTCCATATTTAGGTTTTCCTCTTTTTTTTAACAAAAACAAATTTATTGTCCATATTTATTGTCCATATTTGTGGTTCATGTTACCATCAAATATATATTTTTTGTAAATTTTTAGAATCGACCTCTCCAGACTTTCAGCAATGTTAAAACCAGGTTTTTGATTTAATTAAGCAGCTTATTAAAAATTTTACTGCAAGAAAAAATTTTAATAAGCTGCTTAATTAAATCAAAAACCTGGTTTTAACATTGCTGAAAGTCTGGAGAGGTCCAAGAATCTAAAAATTTACAAAAAATATGTATTTGATTGTAACATGAACCACCAAATATGGACAATAAATATGTACAATAAATTTGTTTTTGTTAAAAAAGAAAACTAAACCTCAATATGGACTATAAACTTGTTTTTGTTAAAAAAAGAAAGCTAAACCCTTTTGCTAAACTTAGAAACATGTTTTATTTACGCTTTGTTGGGCTAATTCTTGAAACCTATTTTTGGTACACGTTTAGTACATTACAAGTTCGATACGTGTACTAATTATCAGTTTCAGGAACGTAACGAGGGGGCGGGGGCGGCTGCTTCCCCCAGTGGCGTGCCCAGGGGGGGCGGGGGGGGCGGCCGCCCCCCCCCCGAAATCCGGCGAAGCCGGATTTTTTCGTAAGGGGGGACCCTTACGTTTTTTGAATTTTGGGAGAGAAAAATTTTTTTTCTTAAATATTAATACAGAAACTTTCCTGATGCCTTCCAAAAGCATATTAATAGTCAAAAAACCAAATTTTCCCCGCTTCGCGGGTAGTTTAAATTGACAATTTATCTCAGTTTTTCAATTTCAAATCGATTTTGCTGCTCAATAGTTAAGGCATACATGTTAAATAAAACTACTAAAACACTATTAACCTTTTATTAACGTTTTAAACACATGTTTTTAGTGGATAGGAATAAAAAAACCTTAAATTTTGTTTTAATTATCATCTGGAATTAAAATTTCTAGTGTATTTTAGCGCCTCAAATTAAAAATTTTCTTCCCGGGGGGCGTTCTGCCCCCCGAACACCCTCTGACAAGGGGCTCTGTCCGTTGAGGCTCTCGCCCCCCCAGACCCCCCATTTCTGGGGGCTGCCGCCCCCAGACCCCCCTTCAGGGTTAGTATTTACCTCTCCCCAGACCGCCCCCCTCCCGAAATGAACTCCTGGGCACGCCACTGTTCCCCCCCCCCTCCCGAAACGGTCGGACAGGGGGAAAAATAAGGATAGTGGTTGGGCGGGGCGCGGCCGCCCCCCTCCCCGAAATGGTCGCCAGATAGTAACATTTGGAGGTTTTCATAGGCTAAGAACTCAAAATTTTCTAGCGCCTCGCTGATCACTCGGCGACAAACTATAAAATAATTTTAGTACCCCAATTGACTTCCAAAAACCAAAAATTTTTCCGCTTCGCTTCGCTCAGCGGTCACTTTCTATAGTATACATACATATATCTCGCTATTTATCTTGCCTAATGCTGATGTTATTTGAAAGTTAGTACAATATTTTTATAAGTAATAAGTACTACACAGAAAGCAAAACAAACAATCATATTGGTTGAAGAAGAAGAAGAAGAAAAGTTTATGTTGCAAAGGTTACGGTCATGTAACATACTTACAATACAACAAAAAAATAAACAGACAAAATACAATAAATTTAGATCACAAGTTAGACACAAAAATAAATAGAAAAACCAATAAAACATAAAATCATGTTATAATAAATAAACTTTAGCACAGAAGTACACTCTTAAAGTTACAAGTAAAATATCATTTTGAATACGTGTACATATATATAAAAAAACTGATGGCTCGCAATAACAGCAGGAGGGTACTATAATTCATTTAAAAACATTATAATTAATTATATTACGAAGAAAATTTAATATCTGAGTCCCTGAAACCCTGATCCAGACCTGTGCAAGCCGCCTCCAGGGTAGTTTATCGGGGGGGCACGGCCAAAACGGGGGGGCACGGCCAAAACGGGGGGTGGCAATTTTTTTGAAACGGGGGGGGGGGCAATTAAACGGAGGGGCAAGCAGGGGGGGGGGAAGAAAAAAAGGGGGAAAAAGAGAAAACAAGAAGGCAAAAGGGAAAAAAGGGACAAAAAAAGCGAAAATAAGGTAAAAATAGGTCTAAAATGGCTTAAAATACATTTAATAGGCTAAAAACTGCAAAAAATTCGCGATGATGGCGTCATCATAGGTTAAAAACGACGTCGTAATTTTAGGGTACTTTTTCATTTTTTGGCGGGGGGGGGGGCAATAAAACGGGGGGGCAAATCCTCCAATAAAACTGGGGGGAGCATTTCCAGACCGTGCACAGGTCTGCTGATCAGTTTGACCGATTTAAAAGTAACGCTTATAAAACACGTGTATACCCCAAATCGGCCACGTAGACATTATTTTTTAGGTTACTTTTACGATTAAAGTCTTCTGTAAAAAGTTATGAGCCCATTTAAGCCCCAAAAACTGCCTATTTTTGGTATGTACAATTTATGCTGTTAAGAAAAAATGTTTATTTAGGTTTTAAATAACTTAAAAATATTTTTTTTCGGATTGCTCAGAGTCTGCTGGCCCTAACAATAGTTTAAAATTTTCTCTGGTGTCTACCATTTTTGTATGACAAGTTAAAATTGGGCTACTTTTCAAAGTTTGGCTAAAATTATGGAAATGCCCCTATTAAAACGCCGAAATGGAGCAGTGAACAGATCTTTTTATTGTTTTTGTTATTTTTGAATTTATTGTTTTGCGCTCACCTGTAAATCTTCTATCTTTGTAACATAATATTGCTTTATGCCTTCTTCTTCATTTTTGGACGATCCAGATCCAGATGGTCCCAATGACTGTTCTGCAAACGCAGGCATATCGAACTAAATTTTGTTTAGCGACTTAACAAACAATATCTGTATAACGCCCAACTACTGATTAATTCACAACTATTTTATTTTGTACGTATCTCGTGTTCCGTGTCGTCTCAGCATCCGCAGTAAAAAATTCAAATATTACTTTTTTTGAGTCTTTCACCCCTCATGGGCGGGTCCATGTTGGGTCCGAATTGGTCCATGGTCCATGGGAATTACCGTTAGCCATGGCTAACGGTAATTCCCATGGACCATGGGACCAGTAATTGAATCCTAACGATGGACCCGCCCATGAGGTAAAGACTCACTATAACATTACAAAACAATGTAAAGTTGTTATTGCACCTCAGGCTTAGGCTTAGGCTTAGGCTTAGTGTTATCCTAAGCCTAAGCCTAAGCCATTTAAAAGTTAAAACTAACAACTTTATATTGTTTTGTATTGTTAAAGTGAGTCTTTCACCCCTCATGGGCGGGTCCATGTTGGGTCCGAATTGGTCCATGGTCCATGGGAATTACCGTTAGCCATAATCAGCCTAATCATTTGATAAATTTTCGTAACTCTTATTTAAGTTGAAATATTTTTACCTTATAAGCCATTAAAATATTTTATAAAAACAATTTTTATTTAAAGTTTTATTAATAAATTATTTTTTTCTTTGTATATTAAACTAAATTTTATTATAAGTAATATTATTATTAAAAAAAAAGTCCGCAGGACGTGACCATAAAAAAGTGTTTTAGAAGTGTGTAAACTTTTTTCTTGACTAATACAACCGTTTTTCACGATTTGCAGTTTTATATTCGTTTAACCCGGTAAGAAAACAAAATCAACACCCGTTAAAATAAAAATTTTACCTATAAAAAAATTAAACGTGGCTGACTTCGATGATTTGCAGAATTAAAAATCGACTATTTAATTTAACAACAAAACAATTAAAAATCTTTAGCAGCTCAGCGGTATATTAATTAGTGGTGTATTTTTTTTTGTTTTTTAATTAATACTAATTGATGTATCGGGTCACACTGAGAAAAAAAATTGTATTACACTAAAAATTAATTCCCAAGGGTTAGAGATTTACTAATAAGAACACCGCTTGGTTATTTCCAATGTTGTTTTTTTATACACCGTTTGGTAAAAAAAGCGTTTCTACTAAACGGATATTAATAAAACTTAATGGAAATCATGTTAGGGTACCAAAAAACTGGAGTTTTAAATTTGGTGTAGTTCAAAAAAGTATTAAATGAGTACCGACATTAAAAAAAAATTTGTTTTTACGGTGTTGGTGTGTTTTTTTTTTTTGCTGTTATTTTGATATTACCCGTTTGCTATATTAAAGTTTTACTTTTATTATAGCGAACTACGTGTAAAATTTTTCACGTGTAAACTACGTGTCACTTTTTTAAATTTTACATTTTGTACTTATAAAAATTTATTTTTGAAATTTTTTGGTATTTTGGTATATACATCTAATACTTTTCAGAATTGAATCTAGATTTAAAATTTAAACTTTTTGGTACCATAGCATGAATTCCATTAAGTTTTGTAATATGGGTTCAGTAGAAATTTTTTCTTTAAAAAAATGGAATATAACAAAATTGGAAATAACCAACCCAAGCGATATTTTGTTAATAACTCGTTAACCGTTGGGAATTAATTTTAGGTGTAATGCGATTTTTTTCTTTGTGTGACCTATGCCTGACACATCGATTAGTACTAACTAAACAGCAAAAAATTACACAATGAATTAGTATACTGCAGCTAATATGAAAGATTAAAAATGTTTTATCTTAAACTTTCTTTTTTAAATTACTTAAAAAGAAAAATAAAAAAAAAACTGTAAGCTCTAAAGTTGACTAAATTTTTTATATTTTGTGAAAAGCGAAATTTAGGAAATTACAATCGGTTTTTAAACGTCATAATATGTTCCTTTCATGCCTTCATACTAAGTTTCAAGGTCAGCCAGATTTTCAACCATAAAATACAAAACTTTACCGGAACTTCTTAAAATTACATTTATACATCCTTTTTATGTTAAAAGTTCTACTAAAGATTAATGGGCAAAGGCAAGTAGAAAAACGAAAATTCTCATTTTCAAAAGGTAAAACTGTTTCCAGCTCTAGAAAATGCATTATTTTTGCAGGCCCGTCGTGTATTAGGTCCTTGGTGCCGCACCTAGAACCGTGATTTGATTTGATTTCATTTGGTCCCGTCGTATATCCTCGAAACTGTCGTGTGTAGAACCGTTGTGTCGCAGGATCGTCGTGTCGTAAACCAGTGCCATGCAGCAAACTAATCAAATCAAAGGGATTTTGAACCCTTAAAAAACAAAACTTAATTTAATAAAAATGAAATGTTGGGAAATTTGCTCTTAAAAATATTTATTTTGACGTTTCGAAACGACGGCGGGTTCTTCATCAGAACGAATAGGTTTTTAACGCGACAAAACCCGCCCCGCCGTGGTTTCGAAGATTTAGAGACGGAAGAGCCACGGGTACCAAAAAGCCGGAAAAAAGGGACCTAAGAGCCGCACTTTTTGAGACCAAAGAGCCACAAAAAGGTCACCTTAGAGCCAATGGAGAAAAGCTAAAAGATGCGGGGAAAGAAATGGCGGGACCTTAGAGCTGGGTACTAAAGAGCCAGAATAGGGGGTTTAAGAGCCCAAAAGGAAGGCACATAGGGACCTAAAAGCCAAATGAGAGCGGACCTATTCACAAATAACCTTTACATGCGTAATCGACGAGTAAGAGGGACCAAAAAGCCAAAAAGTAAAAAAAACCGTTAGTAGACTCCTTTTATAAAAAAATTAGAAAGTTTTAACCTTGAAATACGTTAGTAATTATTTGTGATAAAATATTCTTTTTCATGCCTCGGAATTAACAAACTTAATTTTAATAAATCAATTTTTCTCTCTTTCTTCGTATATTCCTCAAAGTATTTCTTGACCGATGGACAAAATGAGCTATTTTACATTTTAAACTTTGACCAAAGAAGAGATTAGGAGAATTTTGAGACTTATATTTCTTAATTTCGTCTTCTAGGGCCTATTGCATAAAAATCGTTTGTAATTAATTTACAGCTGTAAATTAATAAACGCATATTTTTCTTTTGTATTTTTAATTAAAAAGTATATTAATAAAAGTGCGTTTAGAATTTAAAAAATTACATGTCTGTAAATTCCGTATAAATTCGACAGTTACGTATGTATTTTTTAATTAATAAAATAAGAATAAATTAAATGCGTTTATTAATTTACAATATTACAAAAATCTTTATGAAATAGGCTCTAGAGTTAAATTATCTCGAGTTCAAGTTAAATTTATTTAATTTACAAATCACTATAACAAAAAAATTTTTAAAAAAATGTTTTCAGCAAAACGATTATATTAGGGGCGTTCGTAAGGACTTATACAACACAAAATAGCCGATAAAGTTTTTTTTAATATTTCGAAACAGACTAAAAAATTACAAAAAATTATGGCAACATTTGGTAAATCAGTAATACCAGGGATACATACGACAGTATTTTAAAATCTGCTTCTCGTAACAGCACTTTTATTTTGTTTAAATAAAAATGTTAAAAGTAACAATTCTGCGGTTGTCGAAGACATTTATTTTGTTTGGTCAATAAAAGTGTTATCGGTAAATAAAAACATATTTTAATGAACATTTTCATAAAAACACATCAATTTATTCAATCAAAAGTCTAAAAAAAACAATTTTGCGACCGTCCAAAACATTTATATTGTATATCCAAAACTTTGCTATAAATTGCAAATTGTCTGCTAAATAAAAATCCATTCTGGTCACCTAAAATGAAGCTTCGGTTTTTTAGGTTAGAACCTATAATATTTATATAATAAATGTTTAATTAATATTTATAATAAAGGTATTAACAAAAATAAACATTTTTAAATGTTTAACAATATGTTTATAATTATTCTTTAATTAAATCGGAGTTCATTTTATAAAATTATAATAATAAACGCACAAAAACAAATTTTAGGGTGTTGATACAAAGAGACTTGAAAATTTTGAGACCGAGGCAACATAGAGACAAAACTGAGTAACTTAAGAAACTTGCAGCCAGAAAAAAACTTATTTATTAAATATTTCCGTTTTTTTGCCATAATTACAAACATTATTTTGTTTATTAATCATCAAGACAGACAAAAAGCTTTTAAAAAGTGGGAACCTACCGAAATTTAAAAATGCAAAAACCTTTGCCTAAGTCAATCTAAAAAATGAGCTGAAAAAATGAAAGTTTTAAAGCCAAAAGTGTGTAAAATGGAAAAAAGACAATATCTTCTGTAAGAAGTAAGAAGCTACCAAAAGTTAAAAAAAAACATGCGAAAGACAAATAGCGGACGGACGGGTGTCATCGTGACGGACGGGTGTCACAATAAATGTTTCGAATCGCTGATTCTAAAATCCAAAGACACTTAATCTTAATAGCTGGCTTCCAAAACGTTAACCACACCTTGTCATGCATGAAAATAATATACATATATTGCATAAATGAACAGACAAACGACAAGAACATATAGACCCATAGCTTTTAAAACTATAGTTTGGGATAATAGTTTGTTTTGACCCAAATTTGACCTCTGGGGGGCGTTTAATTTTGACCTTTTTTGCCACTAAAAAAAGGTGGAAAATAAAAAAAAATCACAAAAACTTTTACCATATTCTTTATAAAAAATGAAAAAATAAATTAAACTATTAAACTGAAAACAAAATTTTTAAAAACGATTTTTTTTGCTCTTGACTTGTTTAAAATTATTATGCAGAATAAAGTTATTTTATAACATTTTTTCAAAATCATACATAAGATGTAAGAAAAAAAGAAGTGTTGCTTGAAAACGTTTTTATAGGAATTTATTGTTTAAAGACAAAGCCTAGTTTATAGGATGTTTAAAACTTCTATAATTGGAATTGCGACAGTTCAAAATTCCAATCTCTTTTTCATGGAGTGTAACTTTTTTGTTTTTAACGAAATGATACAAATTTCTTTTTTAGCTGGTTTAAGCAGAATTTTTGTACTAAAAGGGGTTTTAAATGATTTAGAAACGGAAGAGCCACGGGTACTAAAGAGCTACAATTTGGGGACCTAAGAGCCGCAATTTTTGAGACCAAAGAGCCACAAAAAGGTCACTTTAGAGCCAATGGAGAAAAGCAAAGAAATTAGGAGAAGGAAATGGTGGGACTTTAGAGCTGTGTACTAAAGAGCCCAAAAAGGAAACACATAGTGCTTAAAGAGCCGAAAGGGACAGAACTGGTTAGAAATAACGTTTACATTCGTAAATCGCAATCGTAAGAAAGACTAAAGATACAAACGTAAAAAACCGTTAAGAAAATAACTTTTATATATAAATTCGAACGTTTTAAACTTTGATATAATTTTGTAATATTTTTAAACTCTAATTTGTCACACATTTGCGACAAATTTTTTTTCTTTTTTCTATGCTTTTAAATAACAAATTTTATTCTAATCAAGCAATCTTTCTTTCGGCTTATGTGTAATAGTAAAAGTTGCTCGACGACCGGTAGAGTGACTACGTTTGGTTTTTTAGGCGTGTTTGTTAAGCTATGCCGCGCAAGAAACTCAATTTTTTACAAAATTGATTTTAGAAAAAATATTACAAAAATTTTCCAATATTCCATACAAATTTTTTATTTAGCAAATATTACTGTAGACTTTGCTTCAAGACCCACTTTTTGAATTAAATTGAAAAATTGGGGCTTGGAGCTGGGCTTGAACCAGCGACCCTTCCCTCACCGTGGAAACGCTCTATCAGTGAGCGACCCAAATATTCCTGTGTGCTAGTGATTTAGCTAAATATTCCTGTGGCTTGGGTAACTCAGTGGCAGAGCGTTCTCTGGCAGAGCCCAGCTCCAAGCCCCAATTTTTCAATTTAATTGGAAAAGTGGGTCTTGAAGCAAAGTCTACAGTAATATTTGCTAAATAATAAATTTACAAAATCAAAAGCCGCTACATAAATTCTATATTCAACACGATTAGTAAAGTGATGTTTCTAACTTCCAATATCATGCCCCGGAGCTGCGACCATTTAAAACGGAGAGAGTTCCGGAGCTCTGCCTTTTATTCAATTTGTATTTTTAGCGTTTTAAATAAGTTTTGAAAAAAAAAATTAAATTTACAAAAAAAATTTTGACCTTTATTTTATTAGCTCAATAAGAAACAATGAAGAAAATATTTAGATTTATGAATTTAAGAAAACTAATCATTCGTAAAAACGCATAAACATTAGAGTGATTAAAAAAAACTTATAATAAAAATAAAATTATAAAATTTTGTTCTAAAGTTCATTGTAATCTATTAAAGTAATTAAAGAAAATAAAACATGTATCTAAAGTCCTCTCTAATGCGTTTATTTATAGAAAATTGCGCCTTTTAACGTTATTAAAAAAACAAAACGCCGTCAAAGGCTCCAAATAAAGTCGCTTTTTTCTGGCTTTTTGGTCCTAAAAAGTCAGGCTCTTAAGTACAACTCACTGACCTCTTGGCCCTTTTGTGTTTTTCATGATTATCTCCCATTTGGCTCTTTTGTCCCTTTTCTTCTGGCTGATTAGCTCTTAGGTCCTCTTTTTTCCGGCTCTTTGGTACCTAGCTCTAACATCCCATGGTTCTTCTGGCCTGTTACCGTTTATTAAATTTGACCTTTTTTAGTTGGTTTAATTTATGTCTAAGCGATGCATCAATAAAATATAAATCTTTATTACAGTCATACATTCTTTGTTATTGATTTTTGTTGTTTTAAAGAATTTATTCTGTTAAATGTTATTTATTCAACTTTTTGTCAAGAATATGGTATTTTAAAAGCAGCCAGCAAAACAACATCTCTTTGGAAACAGAGATTTCAAAGCGTATATCGTGACACCCCTCCGTCACGATGACACCGGTCCGTCACGATGACACCCATCCATTACGAACGATGGCACCTGTCCGTCACAATGACAATGGTCCGTCACAATGACACCTGCCCATAACAATGTTACCCGTCGGTCATGATGACACTCGTCCGTCATGATGACACCTGTCCGTCAGGATGACACTCGTCCATCACGATTGCACCTGTCCGTCACGATGACACCTGCCCATCACAATGTTACCCATCGGTCATGATGACACCCATCCGTCACGATGACACCCGTCCATCACGAACGATGGCACCTGTCCGTCACGATGACATCCGTCCGTCACAATGACACCTGCCCGTCACAATGTTACCCGTCGGTCATGATGACACTCGTCCGTCACGATGACACCTGTCCGTCAGGATGACACCCGTCCATCACGATTGCACCTGTCCGTCACGATGCACGGTCCGTATGACACCTCCCTAGCCCGTTGGTCAACAGGCGAGTGACACCTGCAAAATGTACCCGTCGGTCATGATGACACCCATCCGTCGAGCCCTGGCCGTCACAGCTACTTGTCGGTCAGGATGACACCGTTGATGATGTCCATCACGAACGATGGCACCTGTCCGTCACGATGACAACGGTCCGTCACAATGTTTTTGGTTGTGATACCGTTTTGCCCTGTCGTTCGCCGTCTGTTGCCCTGCCCGTCGTATGACACCTGCCCGTCACAATGTTACCCGTCGGTCATGATGACACTCGTCCGTCACGATGACACCTGTCCGTCAGGATGACACCCGTCCATCACGATTGCACCTGTCCGTCACGAAGACACCTGGCCGTCACAATGTGACCCGTCGGTCACCGTCGTCGATGACACTGCCGCGGGCCCCGCCATAACGATAGCACCGGTCCGTCACATCCGTCACGTTACCCACGGTCGTGACCGTCCGTCACGATGACACCCGTCGTTTCGCTGGTTGTCTTTCGGATGGCCACGTTTGTTGAATACGAGTGTCACACCTTTGTCCCGGTTGATCGAGTTATCCACCTTTGATCCCAACCAATAAACCAGTCACGATTGGTTTTTTTTGATCCGCGCATGTTTCTGTCTAAACCTATGCCTTGAGTGCCCCACCCATTTTCCTGCTTAATTGGTTTGTTTTAGAGCATTATTTAAAGGTTAGTTCACCACTTTTATATTTTATAAAATGTTCTATATTACCTCAACAGGATTACATTTTACTGTAAGAAGTGGAACAATATTGTTTGCTCAATAATACGAAAAAGGTATATATATATATATATATATATATATATATATATATTTATATATATATATATATATATATATATATTATATTAAGCAAAAAAAGAAAAACAAGGAAATGAATTGGAGTTATTAAAATTCAAAATGCTAAAATATAGTTTTATTTAAAGATTGTTGAAATGTTGATTCCTTTACATTATAACATTCTTAAATTTTTCCTGTTTTTTACGACCCGTGGTGTTATCTTGTTAAAGTTTTTATTTTAGAAATTTAGACTTAGAATCACTATAACAGAGGGGCCGGAATTCACAAAGCGGGATAATCCTTGGGCTAGCTCGGTGTTAGTTGATCCGGAGCTAGCCCCTTGATTAACTACGGTGGATTCCGGGGCCAACCAAGTTGGCCCTGAAATAACCGTAGTTAATCAGGGGGCTAGCCCGGGGCCGAGTTAGCCCCTAAATATCTCCGTTTTGTGAGTCTCGGCCAAGAAAAAGAAAAAAATTCAATACGTCACCATGATAACAGATATATAAACTTCAAAGTTTACTTTCTCGATCAAATCAAAAAGCTAATTTAACAAGCTGTTTCTACCTGATTTTTCGGTGTGGGACTTTTTCCTCGCATGATTGATTTAGTATTTATTGGGATACAGTTTGTATTACATATTTTGCTGGCTGTGTATAATTTTTTATTACGCTATAATATTAAGAAAAAAATTGAAACTGTGACGCCTTGCTTTTACTAAACTAGACAGTTTGTTATACGAATTTAACGTCTTTGAACTCACGGAATATACTGGATATACTGGATTGCTGCGTTACCTACAATGATGTTGTGATTATTGTTTTAACTAATTTTTTCTTAGTAATGGTAAAAATATAATTCTAAAATTGAAAAAAAAATAATGAAATTATTTTTCGCAAATCGGAAGGCAACATTTTTTCAATGAAAAAATTAGAACTTAGTTTTTTATTGATTAACCCATTGGGATTCTTTCCGCTGAAAATTCACAGAAGGGATTGCGCGACAGTGCTGCACTACGTTAAACTTCGCTTGCCCTATCGGCAGGACGCCGGGTTTAACACAGTGCAGCACTGGCGCGCAATCCCTTCTGTGAATTTGCAGCGGTTTGTGGAAAAAAATTCCAAAAGGTTAATTTTTAAAGAGTCAATATCGCCGATAACTGGTGAGTCCAAAATTGCTTTCGTTATTGCCAAAGATTGACAGAATGCGGGGATTCTTTCTAAAGTTATAAACTTTGTGCTATCCAAATGAGACGTAATTACATATAACATGGTTGGTCTAAAAACGAATATTGTTGTATTATACAATTTGACTAAAAGTTTTCGGCTACGGCTAACTCGGGTTTACTCGACTATTTTTACTCGACAGCTTTTTTTAAGGTTAAGCCTACGCGTTACTAAGCCTAAACAAAGCCTAAAAACAGCCTAAACTTTCTTCGTGCAGCTATTTGTTAAAATTTAGGTTGTTTTTAAGGCTTCGCTTAGGCTTAGGAAAAAAGCTGTCGAGTAAAAATAGTTGGGTAAAACGGCAAACACTAAATTCCACCGACACCGACTCCGTCCAAAATCTACCGTAATTTACCGTAGTTTTTAACATTATGCAAACTTTTTCAGTGTTAATTAAATATTGCGTAATTTTCGTGCAATATGTCACGGAAATTAGCCAAATTTTGAGCTTTAAAAGTTTTTAAAGCTTTTTGCAATAGTTTTAAAACCTTTTGGTTCCCAGAAATAATATTTTCGGAATAATATCTTCCGAAATAAATATTTTTTTATTTAAGCAGTAAACTATTCAGAATTTCAATAGCTTTTAATTTTTTTAGACTTTTATTTTGATTTCTAGGTTTCGCTTAGGCTTAGGAAAAATAATGTTTCGTTGTCTTATTTTTTTCTGTAAAATTTTCTAACATACAACATCTTCGATATTTATCATAACAAATCTTTCAATTTAAAAACTAAAAACCGTGAATCTTAACCCTTAGCCAAACCCTATATTCACATAAAAAATCTTTTATCAAACAAATCAAAGCAAAAATATAAACCATGTTCTTGCACTAGATTGGAAGCTTATCAATAATTGGAAGTTTATCAGTTTCTCAAGTTTAATTAATTATATTCTTTTTTAATTTTAGTAATTTTATAGTTTTTAAACTTAATTTAATGTTTTTTGTAGTGTAATTCAGTTAAAAATTATTAATTTTTTAAAAATCACACGTAACAAGAGCTAAATTGATTTAAAAAAACATTCAAGTTGGTTTATTTCGTTCCAGATTTTGTTAAATTCGCCTAACCTGCACATCAATATATAATTTGCGGAAATTTAAGGCGAAGTCGGAGTCGGAGTCGGTGGAATTTTGTGTTTGCCATTAAAACCGAGGGCAAACACTAAATTCCACCGACTCCGACTCCACCTCGAATTTCGGTTGCCTTACGTTACGCCGACGACAATTCGCCGACGACTATTACGCCGACGACTTTTACGCCGATGATCATTTCACCCCCGGACCATTTAGCCGATGCCACGTTTCGCCGACGCAGTTGCGAAAAATGTTTCTGATTACATGAATATAATCTTAAAACAAAAATTTTTACACGAAATTAAGAGATTACATGATTTTCTGCAAACTATATATTGATGCGCAGGTTAGGCAGAATTAACAGAATCTCGCACAAATTGAACCAATTTAAATGTTTTTGGAATTAATTTAGCTCTTTTTACTTGTAATTTTTTAGAAATTAATAATTTTTAACTGCATTACACTATAAAAACATTAAATTAAGTTTAAAAACCATAGAATTACCAAATTCAAAAAGGAATATAATTAATTAATCTTGGGAGACTGATTAACTTCCAATTATTGACAAACTTCTAGTATGGTGCAAAAACATGATTGCAAGAATAAGATTCGTAATTTGATTTGTTTGATAAAGGATTTTTCATGTGAATATAGGGTTTGGTCAAGGGTTAAGATTCACGGTTTTTGGTTTTTAAATTGAAACATTTGTTGAAATGTTTTATCAAAGATGTTTTATGTTAGAAAATTTTGCAAAAAAAAATTAAGAAAAAGAAACATTATTTTTCCTAAGCCTAAGTGAAACCTACAAATTAAGATAAAAGTTATAAAAAAAAGCTTAAAAGCTATTAAAATTCCGAATAGTTTACTGCTTAAATATAATAATATTTATTTCCAAGGATATTATGCCGAAAATATTTTTCCGGACACCAAAACGTTTTAAAAGTATTGTAGAAAGCTTTAAAAACTTTTAAAACTCAAAATTTGGCCAATTTCCGTGATATATTGCACGAAAATTACGTAATTTAATCAACACTGAAAAAACTTGCATAATGTTAAAAACTACGGTAAATTACGGTAGATTTTGGACGGAGTCGGAGTCGGTGGAATTTAGTGTTTGCCAAACCGAATTAATTAATTAATTTAATTAATGATCAGATAACAGAATTAATATCATACTAAGCATAGTTTATGCATAGTTTAATTTCTGTTTTCATCATTTCATTGTGTTTATTTTTTCTTTTTCTATTTTTTTTTCTTTTTTTTTTTTTTCATCAACAACATCAAATCTGCGACTTAATTGCCGCCAATATGAATCACAATTGTAACTAATTATCAATGAACATAGCTATCTGATATGACTTTAAAGGCTCAAAAAGAGCGC
>JASAMX010004147.1:0-31747 GCA_030248175.1 Microlaimidae sp. YZB2_3 | reverse complement strand
TAAACCTTTAGTAAAATATTTTAGTAAAAGTGTTGTTTACAAAACTATATTTAAATGCTTAAAAAATAAAGAATTATGATGTGAAACAAGAAAACTCATAAATGTTACCATAGATGAACACGGTCAAAATACTAGGGGGGGGGTGTTTACCCCGGGTAAATGACGTTTCAAAATCTAGGAGGGGTCCTGGGAGGTCAAACCGCCCCTAGCTTTCGAGGGGGGTCGACCCCGGGTGGAAGATTTTAAAACCTAGAGGGGGGTCAGGCATAGGTGAACATGGTCGGGGAAGCTAGGGGGGCGGTTCCCCGGGGAGCCCCAAATTTGAATTTTAGGAAGGGGGTCCAGGGGGCCCGCGACCCCCCTAGCTTTTTAGGGGGGGGGGGGTTTGACCCGGGGTGCAAAATTTTGAAATCTATTGGGGGGTCAGGTGGGGTCCGGTGTATAAAGCAAAACAGTTTTAAAAGATATTAATTTCAATAATTGTTCTTTTTATAGGATAATACTACATTTTATTGAATAAAAAGCGATATTCTGGTGTAAAAAGGGTGTAAAAACATGAATATGTGTTAAAAATTCACGTTTTTATAAGAAAAATTAGTATAAAAGAAGTACCTGAAATTTTCCCGAGGGGGAGGGGGTCAGATTTCAAATTCTAGAGGGGGGTCAGGGGTAAAAAATTTAGAAATTTGGGGAGGGGGGCGGGCCTTAGATTTTCGTATAAAGGGGGGGTCAACCAAAATTTCTAGGCTAAGGGGGGGTGGAGCCCACCCTGCCCCCCTCCCACCCCCTCACCTATGGGGTCAGGTGGTGTCGAATTTCCAAAGCAAAATACTTCTAAACAATTAAGGATTTAATAATAGTTTTTTTTATGAAATAATACATTTTACTGAATAAACAGGGATATTCAGGTGTAAAAAGGGTGTAAAAAGTATGAATTTGTGTTAAAAATTCACGTTTTTGAAAGAAAATTTAGTAAAAAAAAAGTACTTAAAAATTTTCTCTAATGGGGTGGGGAGGTCAGATTTAAAAATCTAGAGTGGGGTCAGGGGTAAAAAATTCGAAAATTTGGGGGAGGGGCGAGGGGGGGCCCTGGATTCTTTTCTAGAGGGGGGCCCAAAATTTGGAGGCTAGGGGGGTGGACCCGACCCTACCCCCCTCCCCCCTTGTTCACCCTACCCCCTCCCCTTAGTTACACACAAATTATTTTAAAAAAGAATTGAATTCGTTCGTGTTCATTTGATTTTTTTTATTCTAAATATAAAAATTCAATTATTGTGTTTTCGTTTTATCATTTTGTCATTCATGCATTTGTTGATAGTTATTTTGGCTCTTCCGGTAACATTAGTGTTTTATTATTCAAGTTTTTTGTACTGCTATACCAGACCTGTGCACGGTCTGGAAATTCCCCTTTCCGTTTTATTGGAGGATTTGCCCTTCTCTCTGTTCTATCGCCCTCTTTCTGCCAAAATTTGAAAAAGTACCCTAAAATTATGACGCCATTTTTGACCTATGATGACGCCATCATCGCAATTTTTTTGCAGTTTTTAGCCTATTTTCACGCATTTTAAGCCATTTTATACCTATTTTACCTTATTTTTGTTTTTTTTTTCGTCCATTCCTTCTCTTTTATTCCCCTTTTTTCTTTTTCCCTCTCCCCCCCTGTTTGCCCCCCCCCCCCTTTTTATTACCCCCGCCGTTTTAAAAAAGTTGCCCCTCGGTGCCCCCCCCGTTCCCTTTACCGCCCCCCTCCTCGTCCCCTCCCGACCCCGGGGGGCAGCGCACACAGACATGGGCACGGGGGGTTGGGGTTGCACCCTCTCGAACCTAGTGGACTCACCTCTCCAGCCGAAGGGGGGAGAGAAACGCCCCCCCCCCCCCCATTTCCGGAACTGTAAGAAATGTCTGTAATTACCTTCTAACTGCCTCCATGAAATTTTTGAGGTCAAAATGAATGTTTTAAAGCAATAAAAGCTCAAACAGGCAATAAAAACGGCTTGTTGACCTAAAATTAGTGTTTTTAACCTATATTCACTTCAAAATCCAAAAACGATATGGGTAAAATGCACTCCACAAAAAAACCATATGGATATTTTGCGTTTCTCGGATTTTAACCCCCCCCTAATTTGGGGTTTAACCCCCCCCACTCCGGACCAACTTGCCCATGTATGAGTGCACAGGTCTGGCTATACGGACCAAATGCGCTGAAAATTATACAGTGCGCCCATCACCAGCAAATTGAGTTGATTTAAATGAAAATTATATCAGAATCAACTGTGATGGTTACATACATGGTAAAAAAAGACTTTACATCCCTTTTGTTTCTGACGGCTGCTAAATAAAAAGACAATTAAAATAACTTGCGCTCTTTTGCCATGGAAGAAACTATAGCAATAAAATTATATATCAGCGCATAAATTAAATTCTCAGATATGTGTTAATGGAAACTTTTACAATTTGACCATTTTGTTTGTAAAAATTGTGTTTTTACAATTTTAAATAAACGCTCTTACTTTTTTAGTTTGATTTTCAGAATTGATTGATTACTTTGTGTGTTTGGGTTTTAGGTCTGTAATTGAAGATGCTAAGGCCGTCATTCTAGCTGGAGGCACAATGGAACCGTCTATAGAACTGACCTCAGGACTTCTAAACAGTTGCGGAGTGAAAAAAGATCGATTGATTAGGTGAGAATGGATAAAAGTTGAAAATTTTTTTCAGTTTGTATGAATAAACCTAACGGCAGTTTTCTATAGACAATGGTGTCTATGTACCACAAGCATACAACTACAAAACAACCAAATACAAAACCAAGTAACAAGCAGAATGTGAAGCTTCGCCATTGAAATGAACCATTTTAAATTTATTTAAACTTGAAATAATGTTTTACTTTATTTTACTTGCATTTTCAAGGCCATTTTTATTGCATTTTAATAAGCTTGAGATGGGTTCATTATACGAAACCAAGGATGATGCCAAAAATTTAACTCCGCCACTGTGTATACAGTGCCTGTCCGAAGCCAAAGGAGGGGGGTTACAGAGGAACTTGTGGCAGTTTCTCTGTAGATTTTTTCTACGCGGGATGCTTGCAGCCAGCATTATCTTCATCAATGATGTCGTCGTTAAACGGCTAGGAGAAAAGCGTGACGGAAGCCCCTGCACTACGATTGCTGACAAGTCTGTCGCAGTTCTGCCGCTTCTAATGAAGAGCTTGAATCCGAAGGATAATTGGAACAATTTCCTAGCAGCCAAAGGAACAGCGTAGAAAAGACTTAACCGAAGCAAAAACCTCTGCCACAAGAGCAAACAGAAGAATGCTCAAAAATTTCCATAATTTGTTAGAGAACAACACAAAAAGAGAATTATTTCTAAAATGTATAAGTTTCCAAAGGTTTCGGTTTAAATTTCTTGAAAAGGTATTGGTCGTTTAGGTTTTCCTGCGGTCCACGTGATCCAAAGCGACCAATTGTGCCCGGTGGCCGTGGGTGCCGCCCCCACGGGGGACTCCGCTCAATTTCAGTTTCGAGCGGCGGAACGGAGAGGCCATTTTGGCGGAACTAGGCCGGAACCCCTCCTCAACCTAGCTAGATCACATTGCCGAAAGGTAAGAGAGAACCATTGCCGCAACTAGCGGTTAAATAATATGGATAAAATCAAAATAATATACCACTTACAAGATCGAAGTGTAGCGAGCAGGCGATTTCGATTTTAGTTACTCGTAGTAGTACAAAGTGCTAAACAGCAAAAATTCGCTGACTAAATTTAAGTTTGCCTGTCTGTCTGTTCGCTATTGGGGCGAAAATACTGCTCCAAGATACAAAAAAAAAATTCAAAAAAATCTCAAGATTGTTGAGTGAAACAATTTTTTAACAAAGGAAACAATAATAAAAGGTTAAAATAAAATATAAAATAAATGCAATATAAATAAATTCAGTAATACAATTACTTCAGTTAATAAATCTTATCTATTTTTAATTATAAGCATGCGTTTTAACTTCAAAATTAGATATGCATAGCGTTCGTTATAGACGTTGCGTTTTAATTTTTATGCACAAAATTCCTGAACCCAAAACCATGCAACAAAAATAAACCGCTTATAATTAAGTTTAGTAAATATTTTTTTCAACTTTATTATACAAGTAAAAAAATGTTTTGAAACTAATGTTTTAAATTAAATGAGTGTTTTCTTATTATTATAAAACCAGTACGAAATCATTAGGTTTTTTTTGTTTATCCACTCAACACTGTTATAAACAAAGTTTTCTTAAGACGTTTAAGTGCAATTGAAGTACCGCCGTTATTCTTAAGGTGGAAATTTTTTTATTTCGTCGGTACTACGGCAAAATGAGCCACAGTCATTATAAAATAAACGTGAATGTGCCTCATTATAAAGTTAATAGGGTATGGTCTTGTTTCAAATCTAAAAAGAGTCACATTCTCATACTTATACGAATTGTGGCTCAGTTTACAGTAGTAACGACGATTTGACAGCTAAGCGTTGATTAAAAAAAATTTGTAAATTTAGCTTGAATCATTGCTTCCCTTTCTAGGTATGGTCGTGTTCTTTTTACCATCCTACGACTACGAAAGCCTTGTATGGCGCCATTTGGAAACTTCGGGAATTCTCAAGAAAATCGTGGAAAAGAAGAAGCTTTTCCGGGAACTCAAAGACGCCAAGGGGGTGGAGGGAGTCCTGGCTCAATACTCCCGCTGTGTGCGGTTGTGTCCCGGTGGGGCTATGCTCTTCGCGGTGGTCGGAGGGAAAATGAGCGAAGGTAGGCTTTTATTTTAATAATTGGTAAGTTGTAAAGGAAATAACCCGTTTCTTTTTTTCGAAAAAAAAACCTTGCAAAATTAAAAAATTTACCCAAATTTTTGTGGCTTCTAGCACGAAACATCTTTCCCGCAGAGCAGTTCGGACTCGCTAGGTATATAATTGAACTAAACCCTTTCGTTTTTTCCCCAAAACAAAAAACAAAACGAAAGAACTTCCTGACTTTTACGCTTATAAAGCGCGAAATTATTTGCGTAAATTTTTGTGATAGATAAGCGCAAAGCAACTTTTCCGTACAGCCGCTTAGACCCGCTAGATATTTTATTGTTGTTTTGCTTTGTTATGTATTAAATTATTTGAAGATCTCGGCACACACTAAGCGTTTGCGTTTCTTTCCCGGAAAAAACTTTTAAAAACTAAAAAATTCTCGAGTTTTTTCCCGATTATTAGCGAAAAACAACTTTGCCACAGGGCCGCTAAGACTCGCTAGGTATTTTTTATTTTTGCTGGTTTCAAGTGCCTTAAACTCCCCGACGATCTTCACAGAACTGGACCATTTTCCCTTTTATTAAAGAACTGAAGAAAAAGCGTAAAAAATTTGCCATTTCTGCAATTATTAACGAAAAACAACTACTTTTTTGCAGGGCTGCTTCAAACTGAATTTGTAGGTATTTCTTTGTTATTTTGTTCGTTTCGGCATCAACTTCTCCGACGATCTCGGCCGCTGCATCATGATGGTCGGTCTTCCGTACCCCAATAAAAACTTACCGGAGCTGAGGGAAAAAATGCAGTACCTGGACGCCAAGAGGTCCAATCAGGAACCCGGCCCGGCCCGGGAGGGTCCAACCGCCGCCCCGGCTCCGTCTACTACGACAGCCTGTGCTGGAAGGCAGTAAACCAGTCCATTGGGCGGGCCATCCGCCATAAAAAGGTTAGGTTACGATAAAATGAGTCCTGTTAGATATCATTATACGACCACTCCCGTTATATATGCAGACCTGTGCACGGTCTGGAAATGCCCCCCTCCCCCGCGTTATTGGAGTATTTCCTCCCCCGTTTTATTGCCCCAGCCCCGCCCAAAAATGAAAAAGTACCCAAAATAATGACGCCATTTTTGACCTATTATGACGCCATCATCGCGAAATTTCTGCAGTTTTAAGCCTATTTCAATGCATTTTAAGCCATTTTAGACCTATTTTTACCTTCTTCGCTTTTTTGTCCTTTTTTCCCTTTTCCCTTCTTTTTTTCTTTTCTTCCCCCCTTTTTTTTTCTCCCCCCCCCTTCTTTTTTTTTGTCCCCTTGGGTCCCCCCCGTTTTTTGCCCCCCCCCCTTTCAAAAAAGTTGCCCCCCCTCCCCCCCAATTTTGGAATTGCCCCCCGTTTTAAAACTAACCCCCCCCTGGGGGGCGTAGCCAGGATTTCGGAAAGGGGGGTTGTACTCCATACAAATTTTTCGAAACGGAGGGTTGTAGGGGGTTGTACTCCAAATTTTCAAAATACCGTAAAAAAGACATTAAAAAGGGTAAAAAATTTTTGCGCTTCGCGCTAAGTGATTCTTTTTGCTGTTATTTGCATTGTTTTTTTAAGTTAAACTTGAAAAATTTTAGGTTTAAAAAGGCATAACATTAAAAATCGTGCGACAGCACGAAAAAATTTTAAAAAATTGTCTTTGAAATTAATTAAAAACCACTTAAAAGTTGTAAAAAGGTATATAAGTGTCGAGCGCTGAGCGGAGCGAAGCGCGAGAAAATTTTTTAAAATTTGTTCTCTTAGGACCCCCAAATTTTTACCTCAGCCAGCCCAAAAGGGAGGGGGGTTACAACCCCCATAACCCCCCTGGCTACGCCCTTGTGAGGAGTGTGGAGTATACTCTAATTAAGTTAAAAACGCAACAGATTAACAAAATAGCTCGTTTTATCTCCTCGTGTGGCTCCTTTCGTGTTTTTCTTTCTTTTTTTTTGTTTTTGTGTTTTTCTTAAATAATGCTTTCTAACATTGCATGTCCTTTCAATAACTTCATTATTATTCCATTTTCACATCACTTTTATTTTCCATTGCCGTGTAAAATTTCTTCAATCCCGCTAAGAGTGAGCCGAAACTCTTCTCGCCGAAACAGCAGAGCTGTGAACCGATCCAAGCTGGTAGATTAAGAACGGTTTTTTCCCGATTTCGGCAGTACCTTTCGTCCAGCAGAAGAACGGAGGCGTAGTCCTATTCACGAGGGTTATGATAAAACGAGTCCTTTGATTTTATTGTTAATCTGTGTGCGTTTTTAACTTAATTACAGAAACTGCACACTTTTCAGTATCATTATATATCGCGTTTACTAAGGGCGTAGCCAGGGGGGTTATGGGGGTTGTAACCCCCCCTTTTGGGCTGGCTGAGGTAAAAATTTGGGGGTTCTAAGAAAAAAAAAAGTAAAAATTTTTCTCGCGCTTCGCTCCGCGCAGCGCTCGACACTTATACATCTTTTTACAACTTTTAAGTGGTTTTTAATTAATTTCAAAGACAATTTTTTAAAATTTTTTCGTGCTATCGCACGATTTTTAATGTTTTGCCTTTTTAAACCTATATTTTTTCAAGTTTAACTTAAAACAACATGCAAATAACAGCAAAAAGAATCACTTAGCGCGAAGCGCAAAAAATTTTTACCCTTTTTAATGTCTTTTTTACGGTATTTTGAAAATTTAGAGTACAACCCCCTACAACCCCCCCCTTTCAAAAAATTTGTATGGAGTACAACCCCCCTTTCCGAAATGCTGGCTACGCCCCTGGTGTTTACCATAACATAATGACTCAGAATCGTCATAAAATATTTGTAGCGGTTACTTTTTTTCTTTTAACACACAAATACAATGCAGATCTGTGCACTGCCCTCCCCCCGAATTAATTTGGATGGGGTCAATTCCAAAATGGAGGGGGGCACGGGGGTCAACTTTTTTGAAACGGGGGGGGCAATAAAACGGGGGAGGCAACCAGAGAAGAAAAAAAAAGGAAAAAAAAAGAAAATGAAGGGAAAAGGAAAAAAAGAGACAAAAAGAGCGAAAATAAGGTAAAAATAGGTCTAAAATGGTTAAAAATGCATCTAAATAGGCTAAAAACTGCAAAAATTTGGCGATGATGGCGTCGTTTAAGGTCAAAAATAGGAACTTTTTTATTTTGGGTACTTTTTCATTTTTGGGCTGGGGGGGCAATAAAACGGGAGGGGGGATGGGCAAATTTTCTACCAAAGCGGGGGGCATTTTTATACCGTGCACACGTCTCAAAATGTATGTTATGAGTCAGGGTGGCATTGATTTTACACGGATTGTGACTTTCTATAACGTACTAACGTCGATATGTGCTGCTAATCTTACACAATTATCGGTGGATCGTTGCTGACTTAACCTACTCGTCTTTTCTTTGTAAAACTTTTAATTTGTGAAACATTAATATAACGGGAGTGGTCGTATAATGATATCTAACAGGACTCATTTTATCGTAACCTAACCTTTTTATGGCGGATGGCCCGCCCAATGGACTGGTTGACCGCCTTCCAGCACAGGCTGTCGTAGTAGACGGAGCCGGGGGCGGCGGTTGGACCCTCCCGGGCCGGGCCGGGTTCCTGATTGGACCTCTTGGCGTCCAGGTACTGCATTTTTTCCCTCAGCTCCGGTAAGTTTTTATTGGGGTACGGAAGACCGACCATCACTACGCAGCGGCCGAGATCGTCGGAGAAGTTGATGCCTGAAACGAACAAAATAACAAAGAAATACCTACAAATTCAGTTTGAGCAGCCCTGCAAAAAGTAGTTGTTTTTCGTTAATAATTGCAGAAATGGCAAATTTTTTACGCTTTTTCTTCAGTTTTTTAATAAAAAGGGAAAATGGTCCAGTTCCTGCTAAGATCGTCGGGGAGTTTAAGGCACTTGAAACCAGCAAAATAAAAAATACCTAGCGAGTCTTAGCGGCCCTGTGGAAAAGTTGTTTTGCGCTAATAATCGCAAAAAACTAGAGAATTTTTTAGTTTTTAAAAGTTTTTTTCCGGGAAAGAAACGCAAACGCTTAGTGTGTGCCGAGATCTTCAAATAATTTAATACATAACAAAGCAAAACAACAATAAAATATCTAGCGAGTCTAAGCGGCTGTACGGAAAAGTTGCTTTGCGCTTATATATCACAAAAATTTACGCAAATAATTTCGCGCTTTATAAGCGTAAAAGTCTAGGAAGTTTTTTTAGTTTTTCTAAGTTTTTTTGTTTTAGGGAAAAAACGAAAGGGTTTAGTTCAATTATATACCTAGCGAGTCCGAACTGCTCTGCGGGAAAGATGTTTCGTGCTAAAAGCCACAAAAATCCGGGTAAATTTCTTAATTTTGCAAGGTTTTTTTTTCAAAAAAAAAGAAACGGGTTATTTCCTTTACAACTTACCAATTATTAAAATAAAAGCCTACCTTCGCTCATTTTCCCTCCGACCACCGCGAAGAGCATAGCCCCACCGGGACACAACCGCACACAGCGGGAGTATTGAGCCAGGACTCCCTCCACCCCCTTGGCGTCTTTGAGTTCCCGGAAAAGCTTCTTCTTTTCCACGATTTTCTTGAGAATTCCCGAAGTTTCCAAATGGCGCCATACAAGGCTTTCGTAGTCGTAGGACGGGAAGAACACGACCATACCTAGAAAGGGAAGCAATGATTCAAGCTAAATTTACAAATTTTTTTTAATCAACGCTTAGCTGTCAAATCGTCGTTACTACCGTAAAATGAGCCACAATTCGTATAAAGTATGAGAATGTGACTCATTTTAGATTTGAAACACGACCCTACCCTATTAACTTTAGAATGAGGCACATTCACGTTTATTTTATAATGACTGTGGCTCATTTTGCCGTAGTACCGACGAAATAAAAAAATTTCCACCTTAAGAATAACGGCGGTACTTCAATTGCACTTAAACGTCTTAAGAAAACTTTGTTTATAACAGTGTTGAGTGGATAAACAAAAAAAACCTAATGATTTCGTACTGGTTTTATAATAATAAGAAAACACTCATTTAATTTAAAACATTAGTTTCAAAACATTTTTTTACTTGTATAATAAAGTTGAAAAAAATATTTACTAAACTTAATTATAAGCGGTTTATTTTTGTTGCATGGTTTTGGGTTCAGGAATTTTGTGCATAAAAATTAAAACGCAACGTCTATAACGAACGCTATGCATATCTAATTTTGAAGTTAAAACGCATGCTTATAATTAAAAATAGATAAGATTTATTAACTGAAGTAATTGTATTACTGAATTTATTTATATTGCATTTATTTTATATTTTATTTTAACCTTTTATTATTGTTTCCTTTGTTAAAAAAATTGTTTCACTCAACAATCTTGAGATTTTTTTGAATTCTTTTTTTTGTATCCTAAAGCAGTATTTTCGCCCCAATAGCGAACAGACAGACAGGCAAACTTAAATTTAGTCAGCGCAGTTTCGCCGTTTAGCACTTTGTACTACTACGAGTAACTAAAATTGAAATCGCCTGCTCGCTACACTTCGATCTTCTTAAAGTGGTATATTATTTTATTTTATCCATATTATTTAACCCCCGCTAGTTGCGGCAATGGTTCTCTCTTACCTTTCGGCACTATCTTAGCTAGGTTGAGCAGGGTTCGGCCTAGTTCCGCCAAAACGGCCTCTCCGTTCCGCCGCTCGAAACTGAAATTGAGCGGAGTCCCCGTGGGGCCGGCACCCACGGCCGCCGGGCACAATTGGTCGCTTTGGATCACGTGACCGCAGGAAAACCTAAACGACCAATAGTTTTTCAAGAAATTTAAACCGAAACCTTTGGAAACTTATACATTTTAGAAATAACTCTGCTTTTTGTGTTGTTCTCTAACAAATTATGAAAATTTTTGGCATTCTTCTGTTTGCTCTTGTGGCAGAGGTTTTTGCTTCGGTTAAGTCTTTTCTACGCTGTTCCTTTGGCTGCTAGGAAATTGTTCCAATTATCCTTCGGATTCAAGCTCTTCATTAGAAGCGGCAGAACTGCGACAGACTTGTCAGCAATCGTAGTGCAGGGGCTTCCGTCACGCTTTTCTCCTAGCCGTTTAACGACGACATCATTGATGAAGATAATGCTGGCTGCAAGCATCCCGCGTAGAAAAAATTTACAGAGAAACTGCCACAAGTTCCTCTGTAACCCTCCTCCTTTATTCTGGCTTGGGACAGGCACTGTATACACAGTGGCGGAGTTAAATTTTTGGCATCATCCTTGGTTTCGTATAATGAACCCATCTCAAGCTTATTAAAATGCAATAAAAATGGCCTTGAAAATGCAAGTAAAATAAAGTAAAACATTATTTCAAGTTTAAATAAATTTAAAATGGTTCATTTCAATGGCGAAGCTTCACATTCTGCTTGTTACTTGGTTTTGTATTTGGTTGTTTTGTAGTTGTATGCTTGTGGTACATAGACACCATTGTCTATAGAAAACTGCCCTTAGGTTTATTCATACAAACTGAAAAAAATTTTCAACTTTTATCCATTCTCACCTAATCAATCGATCTTTTTTCACTCCGCAACTGTTTAGAAGTCCTGAGGTCAGTTCTATAGACGGTTCCATTGTGCCTCCAGCTAGAATGACGGCCTTAGCATCTTCAATTACAGACCTAAAACCCAAACACACAAAGTAATCAATCAATTCTGAAAATCAAACTAAAAAAGTAAGAGCGTTTATTTAAAATTGTAAAAACACAATTTTTACAAACAAAATGGTCAAATTGTAAAAGTTTCCATTAACACATATCTGAGAATTTAATTTATGCGCTGATATATAATTTTATTGCTATAGTTTCTTCCATGGCAAAAGAGCGCAAGTTATTTTAATTGTCTTTTTATTTAGCAGCCGTCAGAAACAAAAGGGATGTAAAGTCTTTTTTTACCATGTATGTAACCATCACAGTTGATTCTGATATAATTTTCATTTAAATCAACTCAATTTGCTGGTGATGGGCGCACTGTATCATTTTCAGCGCATTTGGTCCGTATAGCCAGACCTGTGCACTCATACATGGGCAAGTTGGTCCGGAGTGGGGGGGGTTAAACCCCAAATTAGGGGGGGGTTAAAATCCGAGAAACGCAAAATACCCATATCGTTTTTTTTCTGGAGTGCATTTTACCCATATCGTTTTTCGATTTTGAAGGAAAAATAGGTTAAAAACACTAATTTTAGGTCAAAAAGCCCTTTTTATTGCATTTTTGAGCTTTTTATTGCTTAAAACATTCATTTTGACCTCAAAACTTAAGTTTGGAGGCAGTTAGAAGTCATTTTACAGACATTTTTTTTCTTCATTTTTCCAAAATTGGGGGAGGGGGTTTAACCTTTTCTCCCCCCCCCACTTCTGAGTGGGGGGGGGGGGGGGTTAAACCCCACCTCAGAATTTGGGGGGGGGGTTAACCCCCCCCCCACCCCCCCCCCCCCGTGCCCATGTATGTGTGCACTGCCCCCCGGGGTTTAAACGGGGGGGGGGGGGCAATTCAAAAAACGGGGGGCGGCCCCGGGGGGCAACTTTTTTGAAACGGCGGGGGTAATAAAAAGGGGGGGGGCAAACAGGGGGGAAAGAAAAAAAAGAAAAAAGGAGAATAAAAGAGAAAAAATGGACAAAAAAAAAACAAAAATAAGGTAAAATAGGTCTGAAATGGCTTAAAATACATTGAAATAGGCTAAAAACTGCAAAAAAATTGCGATGATGGCGTCATCATAGGTCAAAAATGGCGTCATAATTTTAGGGTACTTTTTCATTTTTTGGCGGGAGGGGGGCAATAAAACGGGGGGAGGGCAAATCCTCCAATAAAACGGGGGGGCATTTCCAGACCGTGCACAGGTCTGGTATAGCGGTGCGAAAAACTTGAATACTAAAACACTAATGTTACCAGAAGAGCCAAAATAACTATCAACAAATGCATGAATGACAAAATGATAAAACGAAAACACAATAATTGAATTTTTATATTTAGAATAAAAAAAATCAAATGAACACGAACGAATTCAATATTTTTTTAAATAATTTTGTGTAACAAGGGGGGGGGGGGTAGGGTGAACAAGGGGGGAGGGGGGGTGGGGTGGGGTCCACCCCCCCTAGCCTCCAAATTTTGGGCCCCCCTCTAGAAAAGAATCCAGGGCCCCCCCTCGCCCCTCCCCTCAAATTTTCGAATTTTTTACCCCTGACCCCCCTCTAGATTTTAAAATCTGACCCCCCCTCCCCTCTCGAGAAAAAATTTTAAGTACTTTTTTATACTAAATTTTCTTCCAAAAACGTGAATTTTTAACACAAATTCATTTTTTACACCCTTTTTACACCTGAATATCGCTTTTTATTCAATAAAATGTAATAATTATTTTATAAAAAAACTATTATTAAACCTTTAATGGTTTAAAAGTATTTTGCTTCGGAAATTCGACACCACCTGACCCCATAGGTGAGAATGGGGGGGGGGGGGGGGCGGGGGGGGGTCCACCCCCCCTTTGGCCTTGAAATTTTGGGCCCCCCCCCTAGAAGAAAATCTAGGGCCCCCCCCCTCCCCCCAAATTTCCGAATTTTTTACCCCTGACCCCCCTCTAGATTTTGAAATCTGACCCCCCCCTCCCCTCTCGGGAAAATTTTAGGTACCTTTTTTATACTAAATTTTCTTCCAAAAACGTGAATTTTCATCACATATTCATGCTTTTACACCCTTTTTATACATGAATATGGCTTTTTATTCAATAAAATGTAGTATTATCCTATAAAAAGAACAATTATTAAAGTTATTATGGTTTAAAACTGTTTTGCTTTGGACACCGGACCCCACCTGACCCCCCTCTAGATTTCAAAATTTCGCACCCCGGGTCGACCCCCCCCCTAAAAAGCTAGGGGGGGTCCGGACCCCCCTGGGACCCCCCTCCTAGAATTCAAAATTCGATTTACCCCGGGTAACCACCCCCCCTAGCTTCCCCGACCGTGCTCACCTATGCCTGACCCCCCTCTAGTTTTCAAAATCTTCCACCCCGGGTCGATTCCCCCCTAGAAAGCTAGGGGGGTTTGACCTTCCTAGGATCCCCTCCTAGATTTTGAAACGTCATTTACCCGGGGTAAACACCCCTTAGGTTTTTGACCGTGTTCATCTATGGTAACATTTATGAGTTTTCTTGTTTCACATCATAATTCTTTATTTTTTAAGCATTTAAATATAGTTTTGTAAACAACACTTTTACTAAAATATTTTACTAAAGGTTTAAAAAGCACGCATGTAATAATTATGTTTCTATTCGTTTCGGAAAATGAATAGTAAACGCGGAAACTTAAAAATTTCATAAAAAAATAACGCAACCAAGTACCATGCAGCATTTTAAAGTAATTTTTCAGTTACGTTATAAACAACTAAGGCCATGTCATTTAGCTATGTTTTGTTTTTTATAGATAGTTTAATTTTTGTGTACTAATTACAGGCTTTTAATGTTATGTTTTTCTAAAATTATAGCCCATTAGTGATAAAGTTAAACAAAATTGAAACTTACTTAAAATGACTGGCGGGATTGAGGACGAGAAATTTCAGGGTACATCCCCCGATCGTATCCGCTTTTATAACCACGCGCCCGTCTTCCGAGGGAAACGTCAGGGCCTCCAGGAAGGATTTGATAAGAAACAATGGTGAGCTTCGCGTGGCTTTTTCTGCAGTCAGAATATAAAATGTTAGTAATAGAGGGGTGGTACGTATCAAGACATACAATGAAAGTTCCTCCGTCTGGCGGATTTACTATGTTTTGATACATTTACGTACCTCTATAGGTGATTTACTAACTATTTATTTTTTAGATTTTTAGTTTTACTAATGATAACCACTGTGGATTTTTGAAAAAAAGTGAACTGAAAAAAAAGACGTAATCTTTTATTTTTATATACATTCTAAGATCGCTATTTCTCCAAAGACAATTAACAGCAGCAAACACATTAAAATTATTCGTTTGAGACTGGACAGGGGCAGGTTCGAAAAACTGAAAACACCAAACATCTTTAAAGGAACCCGCGCAGACCCGAGCTCTTAAACTTCTTTATACCGCCAGGGGTCGCTCCAAAGCTCTGAAAGCTGGAGCCCCTAACCTTCACGGATTTTCATTCCTAATGTGATAATCTCTAACTCACCTATTGGCACCATTTCCGGGTTAGATTCTCCTCCCGAATTCCCCTGCTTTTTTCGGAGAAAACCAGAAAAAAACCAATCTAGGGCCCCGATCTCATCTGGAGCTCCAAGATTGTTCCAAAGCTCGCTCCTAATGTTCACTTACCTATCGGCGCTGGTTCCAACTTGGCTTCTTCTGTCCTATTCCCCTTGTTTTTTTGTAGGAAACCGTGAAGACCGCTGGTGGCCCTGGCTTCTTCGCGGTCCGGAGCGTCCACGTTGAGATCGGAAAGAGGCTTGGCAAGATCCACTACGGGTTCATAGCGCATGGCGAAACCGTTTAATTTTTTCGCTAGTTGACTGGCAAGCCATTTTTAAGTGTCAAAAACTGACGAGTTTTGTTAATTTTCATTTTTTTATAATTGTCTTCGTTTTGTCTGACCTCTGTTTAAAACGAGGTTTGGATAATTAGGTCTGAGCAGATTACAATATAACTTTTACTGATGGTAACCTAGTCGATCCGTGCAAAAGCTACCAACGGACAGTAGGACTTATACCCTGATATGAAATTTTATAAAGGATTGAACCTTTCATCTACTCTATTCTGTGAGTTTGAAGAGAGTCAGAACCAGAATTACAAACGAAAATAAGCAGGCGGTAAAAAATTTAAACAGCCAAATGCCTTCTATTAACGTATATTTCAAACTTCAAAGCGGTTTTTACGTTTTTAATGAGTCTGACCAATAATTTAGTTGCATGTTTTTCCTTTATTTTGCCTTTTTAATGGGTGTTATAAAACCATTTCACGTAATAAAAAAATATTATTTTCATCAACTTTATCACCAGTTGTTGACACTTTACCTCTCTTCCAAGTATTTCAGAAGTTTGAACAGGTTCACATCGGCAAGTTTTGCTTGGAAAATAAAATCCGGAACTTCATAAACGCGGCATGTGGCAGCATCTAAAAGAGGATGAGTTTCGCCATTTATAATAAAATCAAAGAAATTAAATTATTAATAAAAGTGAGCGGATTTAAAAAAAAAACCGCAAAAAGTTAGTTGATTTGGCCAAAAAAAGTTGGTAAATTAGTTTAATCGGTAAAAAAATAGAACTTTTTCCAAAAATATGGAATCTCGGGAATACTCAGAGGTAAGGCAGAAACACGAGAATAAGTTACCATACAAAAAACCTATTAAACCACTCCGTATACTGATGAGAAATAACTAAAAGCGCTTTTTTATGTTTTTTTTTTAAATGACCGACGTAGGAGATTTTATTTTGTTTATTTATTCCATTTCCGAGTTTTATGGATGGGAACGCTTTATTATGAAATTTCGACAAAAGCTATTGATTTTGATTCGATTCGAAACAGATTTTTAATTAAATCAAATTAACCGAGAAATCTACAACTCATGTTTAAAACGCAGTATGCCATTACTTTAGAATAACCTATGATGGCACTCTTTTTTCAATAAAATAATTTACAAAAATAATGTTATTTTATTGGCATAACTCATGTCGTTGAATTTGCGCAAACGTAATGTAGAAGCTAGAAGACCTGTGTAGAAGCTAGAAGACCTGTGCACGATCTGAAAATAATCCCCCGCTTTATTAGAGGATTTGCCCCCGTTTTATTGCCCCCCCCCCGCCCAAAAATCCCAAAAATAAAAAAGTACCTACGCAAAAATTATGACGCCATTTTTGACATATTATGACGCCATCGTCGCCAATTTTTTTGCAGTTTTTAGCCTATTTCAATGCTTTTTAAGCCATTTAGACCTATTTTTACTTACATTTTGCCCTTTTTATCCCTTGTTTTTCTTTTTTCCTCCTTTGTTCTTCTTTTTTCTCGTTTTTCTCTTTCTCCCCTGCCTGCCCCCCCCCGTTACAAAAAAGTGCCCCCCCCCCCCGTCGCCCCGCATTTTTTAATTCTCCCTCACTCAATAAAACCCCCGGGGGGAGCAGTAAACAGGTCTGAAAGCTTAATTCATTTTAATTCAATTGAATTCTAATAATGAATATTCCACAATCCACACTAATATTATAACTTTACAGCTAAAAAATTGGAGTGCCACGTTAACTTAATGATTGTATGTAAAAATAAAAATTACCCCCCGTGGGTAAACTTTTACCCGCAGGGTAAATTTGACCACATTTTTTCTGTTATAATAATAATAATATTATTGATATTTGTTTTACCTGAGAAAAGAGAAATCATGGAGGTCTGCACGTGGGCCAGTTGACGAACAAACATCAGATTGCTCGCCTTGAGACGGCTGCGGAATTTTTGCACATACTGTACGCATAGTCGTTGTGTGTCAACGACCCCCGCGCTTGAATAATTATATAAATTTTAAACTTTGATTTTTTTTAAATAGCGGTAAATTTAAGTACGGGATTCATTAAATTTACATTTTCTAATAATTAAAAAAACTTTTTTATTTTTTTACTTTAAAATTAAAAACAATTTAATTATTTGCTATGGTTGAATTATATCTGGCTGACGCTGAAAATTAGAATGCATACATGAGGGGACCAATCAAAACTGTGCGGTAATGACGTTTTTTTTAAAAACAAATAAGAAAGCGGAATTTTTTCTTAAATCCACCTTTACACAAAATATACAAAAATTAACCAACTTTAGCCCTTGAAAAATTTGCATTTAGGTTACAAATTAAGTAATTTGATAAATAATTATTAAAATACAATTTTTAATCTTTGTTATTAATCCGCTTTAGTGAAAATTTTGAATGTTTTTGTTGTTAAATAGTCGATTCAATACTGCAAATACCGCGGTCAGCTAGATTTTATTTCCCGATAAATAGCTGGAAGCAGAGCTGAAAAAAGCTAAATCAAGACCGGAAAAGGAGGATCGGTTTTTTAAAAAAGGCTTTAGTTGATTTAACAAAATTAAGCACGGTTTCGAAAAGTCGTGTTTTTGATACTAAAATGTAAGCCGAAATTGGTCTGGAAATGTAAAATGTAAGACCCTATTTGGCTGGAAAATAAGAAGCGTAATTCTTTCGGTAATTACAGAAAGATTAAAAAAAATCTTTACACTCTTCATTAAATTAAATTTGTTTTTAAATAGACCGAAATTTTAAGCCAAGGCGATTGAATTCTAATCTTTTTTTCTCGTTATGCTCACAAATAATTTTATAAAATTTTATGCGGAGAACAAGCGATCTATAATTAATGGTTCAATCCAAACAATATCTTCACCCTTTTTCTAGTAAAGAAAATACATGAGAATATTATTGTTTTAGGGATAATTCCACATTGTGAGAATGCAGAATTTTTTTTGCAAAAAAATGGAATATTTTATCAATCAAAACAAGATTTCATCTAATGAGGTGAGCGCAAGACAATTTTCTTTAAATAAAGCGGATGAGTTATTGCCACAGGACTTGCACAAGTTGGGACTGGGCGGTGACTAAGTGCGTCTTGGAGATTTCCACGCCGTAGACGTTGGCCACGGCGTCCAGGAGATTGTGAGCCTCGTCCACGATTAGGACATTTCTTTTTAGGTTTATACCGCAGGCTTTTCTGGTCGACTCGTGCAAAATCATCTGAAAAACAAACTGTCATAATGCTCATAGCCGAACTTCTGCAAAACAGTTACTGTTTCAGCCATAAGTCGGCAGATTTATCAATGAACACAATATGAATCTCATAAATGACTAATTATGACAGTAAATTTTAGTTTGTTAAAGCAACCTTCACTTTACATTAGGTTTCTTTTTGGGGTTATTAGACAATAATAGTAAGTTTTTATCAAGTTGAAATGCAGTATAAAACGTTCTAAAACTACTTATGCCTTTATTAAACAATCCGCCAGTTTTAATTAATCATTAGTATGACAGCCCTAAAATGTTTGTCATCTAATGTATATCTTGAATTACCATTTTGTTAGTTAATAGCGATAAAAAAGCTTAAAAATGTTTTTAAAAAATCAGCCTTTTTAAAAAAATAAAATAAAATGATATAAAGTTGATAATTCTATAGAAGAGCACTGTTAAAAGTCTATTTAAACAGTGTAAATTTTCTAAAAACAGAAAAAACGCAAAAAAAATTTTTTTATGATAATGTTACAATGTTGAATTTATGTATTTTCCAGTCATTTGACTGACGCTGATGTGCGATTGGAATATGAGTTCAAAATAAAATGTTTTTTTTTGAAGATTATTTTTCTGGTTTATTAAAAATGCGATGTCTAGAACGACGCAACCGAATAAACTGAGTTTTAGGAAAACTTGCGAAACAATTATCTATTTGGTTTTGGTAGCTTCTCACGCTAACGCAAAATGGGCGATACGAAAGTTAAACTAAAATCTGCATAAAAATGGTGTTTAGTCGAAATAATTTTTAGATAAGCACATCTGGTTAACAGCATGATCAGTTTATACAAAAATTTTATTTAATTATACAGAATTTAATGTTAGCTATATATTGAAGTAATTATCTTCTGAATCAATCCTTCGGCTAGTGAATTATGCCCATTTTAAAACTTTTTTTTTAGTCCATATCGTTTTTGTAGAAGCCTTAGTTAACTGCAGCTTTCGTATCTCATAGACTGACGTGCTGGACGCTGCATCATCTCCCATTGTTTTTACTTTACTAACTAACTAATATTCATAGGGCGGTATTATTTTATAAAAATCAGTACAACGGGAATTTTAGCAAAACATCATCAGCAGACCTGTGCACTGCCCCCCCCCGGGGTTTTAACCGGGGGGCAATCCCAAACGGGGGGGGGCCGGGGGGGCAAGTTTTTTGAAACGGGGGGGCAATAAAACGGGGGGGGGGGCAACCAGGGGGGAAAGAAAAAAAGAAAAAAAAAAGAGAAAAAGAGAGAAAAAAAGAGGAGAAAAGTTAAAAAGGGACAAAAAAAGCGAAAATAAGGTAAAAATAGGTCTGAAATGGCTTAAAATACATTGAAATAGGCTAAAACTGGAAAAAAAATTGCGATGATGGCGTCATCATAGGTCAAAAATGGCGTCATAATTTTAGGGTACTTTTTCATTTTTTGGCGGGGGTGGCAATAAAACGGGGGGGCAAATCCTCCAATAAAACGGGGGGGGCATTTGCAGACCGTGCACAGGTCTGCATCAGTTACCTGATACGGCAAAAGGACCAGTTCCGCGGCCGGCAGTCCGAATCGGGACGCGTAGTAGGGACAAGCGTCGGCTTTTTTCGCCTTTTCCAATACTTTTTCCACATCCTGCGGTCGGGAGGTTCGTCGCCGCCGAAGCGCTTATCGTCCTTACAAACACAAAATGAGACACAATTCTTATAAAATAAATGCTATTGTGACTCATTATATTTGTGACTAATTTTTAACAGCACCCTATTAACTACAGAATGAGTCACAGTCACGTCTACCTTATAATGACTGTGTCTCATTTTGCTGCATAGTGACGACGATTTATAGTCGCCTCGCCGCAAAAAAAAACGGCAAAATATCACTGCAATTGATTTTCCATGAGCAAATAAAAATCTATCTACTGCGTTGCGAAATCGTCAAAAGATCGTAAGTCTTTAGAATTCATAGAAGCGTATTAAACTATGCATGAGTTAAATTAATTAATCTTAAGTTAAATTTAAGTTAAGTTAAATTAAATTTCAAATTAATGACATACCCAGGGCGTCGAAGTGTTAAAGCGAGCTTTAAAGCTAGCTTTGAAAATAGATTATTGCAAAAATTATTCGCAACTTTCGACGCTCCTCACCATACTGTAAAAAAAATAGGAACTTCTGAAGAAGAGTAGGAAAACAGGAAAAATTCAATGTGCCTATATCTAAATTTTTCCTTTTTTATGGAATAGAAATTTTGCGATTTTTTTTTATTTTGTGTGACCTGCTGTCCGTATTGCACTACAACTGATAAATAAGCCACAGCTGAAAGCATACATGGGCAAGTTGGTCCGGAGTGGGGGGGGGGTTAAACCCCAAATTAGGGGGGGGGGGGTTAAAATCCGAGAAACGCAAAATACCCATATCGTTTTTTTTTTCTGGAGTGCATTTTACCCATATCGTTTTTCGATTTTGAAGAAAAAATAGGTAAAAAACGCTAATTTTAGGTCAAAAAGCCCTTTTTATTGCATTTTTGAGCTTTTTATTGCTTAAAACATTCATTTTGACCTCAAAACTTAAATTTGGAGGCAGGTAGAAATCATTTTAAAGACATTTTTTTTCTTCATTTTTCAAAAATTGGGGGGTTAACTTTTTCTCCCCCCCCCCACTTCTGCGGGGGGGGGGGGGGGTTAAACCCCCCTTCTCAGAATTTGGGGGGGGGTAAACCCCCCCAACCCCCCTCGTGCCCATGTATGGCTCAAAGTAATAGGGTGTTTTCTATAACCTAATAACAGTCTTTTAGTTTAGCGAAAAATTTTTTACACTTGTTCAAGTGATGCTTCATTGTTTTGGATTAGTGATGTCCCCCGGAGCTCCAGAGCTGTTTATTTTTAAATTTTAATTTATATATCTGGTCAAATAAACTTAAATTTGGCCATTTAAAGAGCAAAAACCCGGAGCTCTCTTCCCCTTTACGACCGGAGCTCCGGAGCACGATATTCGATGCAAAAAGATGGCAGCTGGTATCTGGTTTTGATACGATCCTGATTTGAAAACGAAGCATTGAGAGATGTTGTTTCGCTTCGTTTTGCATTCCCACCACGAGCAGGCCAGGATACTGCATCGGACCCTGCAGGCCTGAGAGGAAGGACCCTGAGAGAGGACCTTTGGGCGAACCCTGCAGCGGTCGCTGATCTCCTCCGAGAGTGGGAAGAGGGGATAAGCAAGGCGAGAAGCGTGCCGGATGGAACCGACCAGGGTTGAACGAAACTTTGTTTACTGGCAAACGACACACACGACATTCGAGGGTATAAAAACATTGCTATTTTGTCTACCGTACAATTAAAAGTTTTGGCTTTTCGTTTTCGAACGACGGACCTCCACGGAGAGAAGAAGTTGATCTGAAAGTTCCCGGATGGCTTCCTGGCGGTAAAACTCGCACTTCCCCTTCTTTTTCTGTCGTTTGGGTTTATTACTATTTTTTCCCGAACTTTCCACGGCGGACACCTGAAAAAAAAACACTTGTTTTTGAAAGTTGTTTTGTATTTTAGAATTTGTGGATTGGCTTTAGATCACTATTTAAACCAATAAAACTTTGATTAAATTTCCAGGTAGATTGGAAAGGTTTTATTAATAAGCTCGGTGACATTGACATCGCCATAATGAACATAACTCAACGAACGACGAGACAACCGACTTACTTTTGAGGATCCGGGGTTCTTTTGAAGTTCCAGACAGCGATCGTTAATGAGGCCGACGGACTGCAGTTTTCTCACTTCCGGATTGATGCAGAGGGTTTGTCGGGATCCCAGAGTGACGACCCTGAGGGACGCGGCGAAAGCGGTTTTCCTCACTTCCTCCAGAAACTGAGCCAGTTGCGAATGCGTCCTTAAAAGAAATGTATTAAATTGAGCGGCCGATGGAGCTCCGGAGCTTCGAAAACCGCAGCTTTGCTGGGGAGCTCGGAGCATCAACAGTAATAATATATATATATATATATATATATATATATATATATATATATATATATATATATATATATATATATATATATATATATATATATAAAATAATGTTCCTATCATTCAATAGCTTAAGAGCCTCTGTATAGAGCAGAAGGAGCTCCAGAACTTCCTCCGCTTTGAGTAATTTTAAGCTTATTAATTTTGAAATGTGTTTAAGATTATTTGATTCGAATCATTAGTACTATTTTCAAATATTTTCGAAAAAATTTATGTTTTAATAACTTCCTCAAAAAATTGAGCCAGTTGGGAATGTCCCCTAAAACAAGGAGGTATTATTTGTATATGCCTGTGATACAACTCCCATTGTTTTCAGTGGCGTGCCCAGGATTTTATTTAGGGGGGGCGGTCTGGGGGGGGGGGTACATACTAACCCTGAGGGGGGGGGTCTGGGGGGCGGAAGCGTTAATAAAAGGTTAATAGTGTTTCTAGTAGTTTTATTTAACATGTATGCCTTAACTATTGAGCGGCGAAATCGATTTGAAATTGAAAAACTTAGATAAATTGTCAATTTAAACTACCCGCGAAGCAAGGAAAATTTGGTTTTTTGACTATTAATATGCTTTTGGAAGGCATCAGGAAAGTTTCTGTATTAATATTTAAGAAAAAAAATTTTCTCTCCAAAATTCAAAAAACGTAAGGGTCCCCCCTTACGAAAAAATCCGGCTTCGCCGGATTTCGGGGGAGGGGGGGGGGGGCGGCCGCCCCCAACCCTGGGCACGCCACTGATTGTTTTGACGTTTCAGAACTAAGACGCTGTATAAAGACGAACGCCAACGACAGCGTAAATTCAGTGAATGCAACATCTATTACGTTGGACGGCGGAGTATGGGCTAGTGTTTTTATTCTTTATAATATTTTTTTAAAAATTCGAAATCGGGGCGGTTCATTTGGGATTTTCATAAGGATTGCATAAGGTTTTACAATAAAAAAAAATTTCTATAAAAAATAGAGGTGTCTGGATTTTTTTCTTGGGGGAGAGAGAAGTCAGCTATTTCGGAGCTAGGGATGGACCCTTCTTTCTAATTGTCAATCGTTATTCCTTTACTATGACAAAATGAGTCAAAATCGTTATAAAACACTCGGTCGGAGATGCGACTTTTTTATCCTTTAACACACAAAAACTATAACAAACCTTTAGCACAATCACGTTGATTTTATACTTACTGTGACTCATAGTGGCGTTTATAATTTGTCTCCTTACCTGGAGCAGTAAAAGATTTTCCTGACTTGATACTCCTCTTCCGCCTCCTCGGGAAATTCCCCCCCGGGGACCGTGTCCCCATCGAAATCATAAACGCCCGAGTTCGGAAGGTCCCTGTGCTCGTCGGGGGCGATGTCCATATCCGCGCCGTCGTCGTTTTCGTCCGAATCCGCGTGGACAACCGCGTCCGTTTCCGACTTTTTCTTGCCGGCGCGAAGGGAGGGATTGTATTTTTGTCCGTTGAGATTTCCATCTTGAGCGGGAATCTTCAGGTTTTTCCTGGCCGCCTCCAATCGATCTTCGATTCGTTTCAAGTTCTGCAAGGCGACGGATGCACGTAGGGATGTTATTATTATTATTATATACTTTATGTGTTATTATGATATTATAATTCCCAATAAAGCTTTATTACCTAATTCTTGTTTAACATAACCAGGGTTTCATTTTGGGGAATGGGATTTCAGTACAAACAAAATTTCGGGGGGCTCTACCCCTCACCCCGAAATTTGAGGAGGGGGCGGAGCCCCATAGTTTTTGAAAAGGTTAAAAAAGCAGGGATAAACGTATATAAAGCTGTATAATACACTGTTTTTGGCTTAATAACATATTATCTAATGTTTTTAGCAGTAAAATATGTTTTCTTAGTAAAAAATTACATTAGCAAACATTTGCAGAGCCTGGATTTCACAAAATATGGATTTAGAGAGTAGAGACCTTTGACCCCCTGGCTACACCCACACTGTAAACCAAATCAGATGAGCAGCATCTCCATGTTTTTCAGGGTACCTATATGAAAAAAATACCAAGCCATTGTTGTAGGCGGCTGGAAATTTTAGAAGGGGGAAAGGTATTGTACTTTTTTCAATAACATTATGCAAGATAAATGGCAAGAAATATGCATACGCATAGCGAAGCGGAAATTTTTTTGCTTTTTAGGGGTCAATTGTGGTACAAAACTATTTTAGAGATTGGCGCCGAGCGATGAGCGAGGCGCTAGAAAATTTTAAGCCTCTGAAAACCCCCACATTTTTCTATCTGGCGCCCATTTCGGGTGGGGGGGAGACGGTCGCCATCCCCCTTAACGGATCAACCACCACTATCCTTATTTTTTCGCCTGTCCGACCATTTCGGGGAGGGGGGGGGGCGGCCGCCCCCTCCCCTGCCCTTCCCTGGTTACGTCCCTGAGATACGTAATCGTTTAGAATTACCCGATAAATCCAGTTTTTACAGACCGTAAATATAAAACGTTTGCGTTGCGGAGATAACATCGAGGCCTTCGTATGTCTTACAGGTTGTTCTGACACGTGAGGAAATAATGGACACTTATTGTGTTGTTTTTTTTTTGGCAGTAGGTTGCGTTCTAAAACCAAACCAACAGGAGTGTACTACTTTATCAGTATTCGAATAAACGCGCTGGAAAACGGGTCAAAAATAAAAAAAAGATATTATTTATAAATTCTTCTGACATTGTAAACAAAATAGCACATCGATCATGGGTATTTATGCTGTGTGTGAGTGTGAGTATACTAATTTAAATGAATCGCGCCTTACCATTAAAAGTTTTACTAACCCACTCATGGACATGTTGTCCTTTAAAGTTTCTTCTTTACCAATATACCCACATCTAATATACTTAACAAACGCGTATCATAAATTTTAGTACACCAAATGGCCTCTCCCCGTTAAGATTTTTACACATCCGTGATCCGTCCATGGTTTCCGACACTTAAAGCTCCTCTCCAATCAAAATAATAATCTTATTACACGTAAATGTGGCGTTCTTCGAAACATAGGTACCATTGAATAAAAATGGATCATAACGAAACTTAGATTGTTATAGGGTTTTTGCTTCCATTTTCTAAGAAATACGAAAACTGAAATTTATTGCTAGTAGTTGGTTGTTTATGAGGGTTTATCATCATGATTTATTTTTAATTTAATGCATTTTCTTTGTAACTTGCTCATAAATCAGTGTTTTTCGACGTTGGAATTTTTACACTCCCACCCACTTTTTCATGGAAATCAGTTGTCACTAGTGATGGGCAGTTTCGGTTCCGGCTTCCGGATGTTCCGGGTAAAATTTAGAATTCCGGTTCCGGTTTCGGATTTTTGGAAAATCTCAATTCCAGTTCTGGTTCCGGTGTTCCGAGGAATTCGCAGTTTTATAGGCAGTTCCGGATTTCAGGCAGCGGTTCCTGTTCCGGATTTTCGGAATATCTCAATTCCGGTTCCGGTGCTCCAGGGGTTCCGCCCATCACTAGTCGTCACCCGAAATTCCTTCGCCCACCGATGCCGCTCTTCACAAAGTCGCGGTTTCTTACAAAATCTGAGATTTATTCTCAACTGCTTGTTTAAGAGGTTTTATTTATTCTCCATGATATATTTTTAATTTAATGTTGTTTTTTTAGAATTTGCTCTCAAATCAATATTAATTTCGCACAGTTAGGATGTTTACAATCCCAACCACACCCATGGACATCCGTCGCGTCCGTCACCTGCAGTTCCTTCTCCCATGGAGCTTTCTCCTCTTGGAAGCGGAGTCGCTCGGCGTGGGCGGCCATCCAGTCGGCGGGGTCATCGGGTTCCGGGGGTTCCGCCGCCACACGGGCCTCCATTTCCGCTCGCCGCGCCGCCTCGGAGCTTTTCAACCAACTGAGGGCGCCGCAAATGAGGCTCATGGACTGGGGCGGTACAGCGTCAGTGCCAAGTACGCAAGATCAGAGTAATCTTAAGGTCTCTCCGGACAGTTTTCAATTCACATCGTTCAATAAAAAACCAGTAGAAATACAGAACAAAAATTATTTTTTGCTTACAAAAAATGTTTATTTTTTGTTTATTTTATTATTTATATACAGAATTATAATATTTTAAAATATACCAACGACGAAAATTCGAATAAACGGCAAAAAGCCGGAAACAAATGCGGTTTAAATATTTACATATAATTTTTTTTGATTCATTGAAAAAATTATAATAAATCTAAAATAAATGTTAAATCAAAAATGTGGCAATAAAAATCGATCCCACAGTGGGAATCAATCCCTCGATCTCAAAAATTTGAGCCCTAGGCGTTACCGACTGCGCCACGTGTGTATCTGCTCAGGTTTTCTAAGAGGTTTATAAACCCACGGCCATTATTAAATCTTAAATATGCACACACAACAGATTAACAGCACGAGAGCTATTATTGCAGTCTAAAAATCATATATTTCAATAAAAACATACTATTTGGAGCTTTAAATTTCACCAAATTAAATTAAATCCACGTTTTTTTTAATCGCCGCAATTTTGTATAAATTAACCTCCATTTTTAACGGAAAATCATATATTAAACCATAAATACAAAAATATTTCCATTGGTTTTTACGTACGTAAAAAAGGGTAACAGTTCCTTTTTATTGGAAGTATTTTTTAATAAATAGTGAGTAGTGAATATTTAAGGGTTAAAAAAAATCGTTGCAATTTGATTTTTAATATCAATTATTTCAGCTACTACCAATAATATAATGAATGTGCACTTTATAATCGTGGTATTTCAGCCTTTTTAACACCCATATTAATTTTTTATGGAATTTTAAAAATCGCCATCGGTTGATTTTTAAGTTTTTAACCAGCAGAATATGCAGATTTGTGTTTGACTTTGTTTGTGTTTGTATAGGCACCTTGCACTGGAACTCGGTTTATACATGAAGTATGCAACATACATATTAGGCGTTACCATAATGGATAATTACCGTATCTTTATTTATCTTTCGTAGTATGCAGATTAACCGATCGAAATATCGCGCGCTTTCGATCGGTTGATCTGCATACTACGAAAGATAAGTAGGAGATACGGTGATTATCCATTATGGTGACGCTTATGTATATTGCATACTTTATGTATAAGCAGAGTTCCAGTGCAAGGTGCCTATAGTTTTATTATTAAGTATCATGTTTTTAACAAAATCAAGTCGAAAATATGAATTAAGTTCAAAAAATATTTATGCAAAATGTATATTAAAATCTGGTTTCCTGTGTCAAGTTTTTGCAAGCCTGATTAACTTTTTTGACACATTTGAAACTAAGCAAAAAAAAATTGCAGAAGATTATTTTTACGACTTTTAACGATGCGGAATGGTAACCTTATCATGTAAAAAGCAAGTTTCTTGAATTCTTAGTACTTGAAAAAGAAAAAAAAACTAACATAAATTCGTTAAGATTTTTTAAAATTTTTCCAATAATTTTGCGATATTTCTTGATTATTTGATGTTACAAATGATTGTTATAAAAATTCTAAACACCTGAAATCTACTTTAAAATTCCAGAAATTCGAAACTGTGCGGTCCAAAATGTTTGTGCTTTCAGACACTAGCATGTACAGCGACTTGCGAGGCACGGCCAAAGACGCGTGTGACATCATGGAACTATGACGTCATTGCCACGTGACGCCGTACCTTTCCGGTTCCGGTTGGGCTTTCGAAAATTCCTATTTTCCCAGATTCCAAGGCGGCCAACAGATTTTCCACGAACTCTTCTTGGATTTTGTACGGCGGGAAGGGGAAACCGAACCGGTTACCAGTGACGTCATAGGGGCCCAACCGGTTATTGGTGACGTCATCGCGAGCCAATCGGTTATCGGTGACGTCATCGCGGTCCAACCGGTTACCAGTAACGTCACCTGGGTCAAAGACATTACCCGTTTCACTGTTTAAGTCCCGATTTTCCATGGCGGGAGCGGCGGCTAACACTTCCGCACTTCAAAATCAAATAAAATCCATTATTGGGGAAACTGACTTAAAGTCGGCCACGCCTCAATTTCGGCCACCGACTTGCGTATGGCTGGGTAGATAAATAGTCATGCCATCTATCCAGCCATACACAGTTCATTTTATAAGTATGCGCATAGCAAAAATAAGAGCCGGTGGCCAAATTAAGGCCTGACCGAGTTTAGGTTAGTTACCCTAATTTGTTGTTTGTTTTTCCAGGAAATTCGGCGATTTGAAGCTCATCTAAAGTTTGCGCATTCATTGTATAAAAAAACAATTTTTCCTGTTGTTTTTGCATGGACTATTCTACGATGTTATGCTAGTTTATTAGCCAGGATGCATGCAGAATCATTAAAATTGAAAGCGCAATCAAACATAACGCATACTATCATCAACATATGACTTAAATTTCGCAAATATTTGTTGTTTTTTATTTTCAGGGACACACCCACCAAAAAAGGGGTATCACGATTGTTTTTCAGACTATATTAAAGTAAAATCTGGGGTTTCCCAAGGCAGTGTACTTGGACCCTTACCTTTTTTATTGTTTATAAACGATCTGCCAGAATATCTTAATCAAGAAATACGCGTAAAAATGTACGCTGACGATACTAAACTTTACTCAATTAGAAATCCAGCTCAAAGCCCATAAAGTTTTTAACAATCTTTGGACAAATTTTATGCTTGGTCTGCTAAGTGGCAACTTAATATAGCTTTCAGCAAGTGCTGCGTTATGAGTTTTGGTCATAATAATCAAAATCATGACTTTTTTGGGAAACAATCCAATAGAAAAAGTATCATCCACTAAAGATTAGGGTATTACAATTAGCAATGACCTAAAGCCATATCATCATTGCTTAGAGGTTGCTAAAAAAAGCTCATGCGCGAAATTCTCTTATTTTCCGTATTTTCAAAACAAAAAATACTAAAATTCTCATTCAAGCGTACAAAGTATTTGTAAGGCTTCTTGTTGAACATGATACTCCCGTGTGGTCCTCCCAATACAAAAAAGATATTATGCTTACTTATTGAGCAAGTCCAACGTAGCTTCACACGTAGACACTTTGCCTGCTGTAAAATCCCTAAAACGGAGTACACTGGGCGTTTAACTTTTTTGAAGCTTGACAGTCTTGAAAGCAGAAGAATTTAGCTTTTTGTTATAAGGTACTTAATAATAAACTGGATATTGATAAAAACGAATATTTTAAAATATTTAATAACTACAAAACCTGTTCTAATGGGTTAAAACTTGAAATAGAAAATCCAAGAATTGACACAAGAAAATATTTTTTTACTGCCAGGGTGTGCGAAATTTGACACTCCTTACCGAAAGATATTATAAACTCTTCCTCAATTAAAACATTTATTAAAAAACTTCCGACATTATCTAACCTAACTTATGTTTTCTAAAAAAAACCATAAATAAATAACCCGTATAATTTTTTCCTTTTTTAGTTTTGTGATTTTTATTTTAATTTTTCGTTCGTTTGTTTGTATGACTTTTGTTTGTACATTAGTGTCTTTGTATATTGTATTGATATATGTTAAGACCTATACAATAAATTTTTTATCTTATCACATCACTAGATAGTGAACAAGTCCTAATAATAAAACTGAAGTTAATATGTTTCGACATAAAAAGAAAATTTAGCCAAAGTCAAGAATAAATAACAACGAATAATACATGTATGAGTGTGTATTGAATTTCTTCCCTATGCGTGCATCGCATAGACAAAACTTTAACTTCCCAGTGTCAAATTTGACCCCTCCCTCGAAGAGCAAATTTCTGTCAAACCGATGCACGGATCGGAAAGAAGTTTAATAGGCAGTAAAACATTCTTAGTTATGTATTCTTGCCAAAACTTGCTCAGCGGTCATAACAATATTTTTACATTGTTATAAAAATACAATATCGCTTCAAACATATCTTTAATTTAACAAACATACTACGGAATTTTAAAACCAACTTTTATTAACTAGAACTATATAGTATTAATTTAACAGTACAAAAAAACTAACAATCAGTGCACAACACAAAATGTTCTATAATAACTTATTGTTACATAATATCCCAATATATTAAAAACTCGTAAAAAATACACCCGTTGTGCTATCAAGTCATGATTTAATCTTTTTACACCACGATTTTCTTTCAGATCAAGAATTAAACAAAACATATTAAAATTTAACAGAAGAATCCTTTTGTTTTCTTTCTGAAAAATACTTGTTTGGCTATTTCATTTGCTGAATGTTTAAATCTTACGTAAGCTTAAAAATAGTGCGTTTGCAATTATTTACTATGGTATTTTTGTTGGGAGTCAATTTGTACTATTCGTCAAATTGATAACAACGCCATCAATAGGGCGTTTGTGCGGGCTGATTTATTTCGTGCTAGCTACAGTTTTAAAGAAAGTTTCATTAGTTTTATGAAATTGGCAGATTTCTTGTAAATTTTACATGTTTTTTTATCTTTATTTTATCGCAAATATCTTATTAAAATTATATTTATATTATTAAACAGCAGAAAATATTTTGTGATTTAAATAAAATTTAAACAGACCAAACGTCTCAAGCAAGTTAAGCAATTATTTAAGATTGATTGAATCAAAACAAGAATATTAATATTTTTAATGTTTGCTGTCGAATTTTATTTGATTTTTTACACTTATAACTTAAGTTGAATTTCAAACATTTAGCAGATTCTGCTGTCTTACCACTACTTTAAAAAATGCACAAGGAAGCGGAGCTCCAAAAATTGGAGATTCCGTGATTATCATTGATTAGCATCAAACTCTTTCAGCCGAAAAATGTCATTTATTTTTTTTAAGATAACCACATTCATAAAAAATAACATCATTATCCTTGTTGGAACTGGGACTAAAATGACGTTCAAAAATATAATTTTGAAAAACAAATAATTAAAAAAAGTTTTGCTTTTAGTATTATAACACAAAAACATTACTACCAACTATCAACATAGAAACAACTTCTTGTTATAAAAACACGAAACTTACTTTTTACATAATAAATATCAACAAAAAAGATTTATTTGAGAATATAATTATAATAACAAGAGGTTTTTTATGGCTTCGTGAAAAGCCGTAAATAACAATCCTTTGATTAAACATGAAACATTCAGGATTTGGCGACAGCGGGGGAAGTGCGGGAAATTTGACCGAAAATACATTCATCCAGAGCTTGATAGAAAACGATAGGGTGAAACGTTCCCCCTGTTACCTCCCCTTGTCTACGGCCATATTAAAAATACCTTAAAATTTTCGTGATTTTAGCTAATGAGCCAGCAA
>JASAMX010004146.1:0-20346 GCA_030248175.1 Microlaimidae sp. YZB2_3 | reverse complement strand
TAAATATTACTAAACCCTAACAATCGTGGGGGAGATTGGGTCATTTTTTCGGTAATATTTACTAATAAATTTTTAAATTTTGCCAATTCGTAAGTTGGCAGTATTGCCAAAAAATTTTTACTGTTGATTTTGCACTTTTTACTAACTATTTTGTAGTATATGATTACTTTTTACTTAGCAAATTTAATTACCAATTTATTTGTTATTTTTGCTAATGAATGTGTTGTGCAAAATGTTGTGTATATTACACAATGAACAACAAGTTTTTTACTAAACAGCAAAAATTAACAACAAAGAACTAATTATGGATATATCATATAGCCAAAATATAAAAAAGTAAGAATAATTCTCCAGTTTTACTGCTTTGGAAATTACATCCAAAGCATTATATCAAATAGCAAGAATATAGAAAGTAAGAATAGAACTCCAGTTTTATTGCTGCAAAAATTACACCACAAGCATAGTAATAGTGAAGTTTTTTATTAAATTATAAATTTTTTATCTATTTTTTGGTCTTTGTTTTACATTTTATAATAATAAAAAACGCAGAATATATTTGTTTTTATGGATTTAAATAAAAAATGGGTTCATATTCAACATGTGTGTTTTCACGAGTGTATTCATACTTCCAAAATTTAACCATCACACATATGTACGGAACACAATAAGAATTTTTTTGAGTATTTTGTCATTGTAATTTTATATTAACATATAACTAATTTAAACAAAGTTACATTTGTGAGTACCTCGCTCAATTACCTGTTTTTAACACAACGTTTCCACATAACGTTTTATTTCTTTAAACTTTTTTTGGTTCTAAATACTTATATATTTTATGTTTGTTGTTTTTTAAAAAATATTACAAAAATTTTTCAGTAAAAATTTAATAGTTTGCATAGAAAAGTTTAACAAGCAAGAAACTTTTTTCTATATAAAAGTATTTCCATTATAGTTGTCAATCCATTATGCTAACATTTATTATTTGGTGGTTTTTCTTTTTGTATTTAATCTGTCACTTTGTTTTCTATTATAAAGCTTCACAATTGTTTTTACATCTAAAGTTCAACGTCAACTTCACAATCTTCTTCGGCACGTGCTTTAGCATTCTTTAAACTCGCCAGAAGCATTTTGACCGTGGCAGTTCCATTTCCCGTTTACTCTTCATTTGACAAAGAAGTTCCAGGAAGCCATACACCGATTTTAATTTTTTAGGGTACTGCAAGTTGAAGCTGTAGAACGTCTAAAAAATTAAAAGTTTCTTAAAACATGACTTGATACTATTTTAGTATTAATCCATGAATCTTCTAGCTTTGTTTTAAAGCTCCAGAACTTCTTGTTTTTTGACTTAATTTACTGAATAATTAAATATTAATCTTATTTAAAGATTTTTTTGTAAATTTTTGAACAAACTACCGTTAAAATTATTTTCAAAAATTTCAATAAAATAATTTAAAACATCATACTCCAGAGCTATACTACTAACATCATACTCTGGAGCTTCAGCTATTTAAAATGGAAAGAGCTCCAAACCCAAGTAACACTGTCTATTATTAAATGAGCCATTTAAAGCTTATTTAAGCTTAAAGGTGCGGTGCGGAGTCAAATTTTTTGTCTTCGATTTTGATAATTTTCTGTGAAAATCTTACTCTTGCTCTCGATAGCCCACAGAAATTTTTTCAACAAAATATCTCTCGTGGTTCAGGAGTTATGACCCCCCAAAAAGGCATTTTTTGACAATTCTGTACGTGAAAAATTGCTCTATGAGTATAAATTTTTATACCCATAGAGCAATTTTTTACGTTACAAATTATGCACTCAAAGAAAGCAGCTACTTTCTACTTTAATTTGATACCTTAAGATTGCTTCAATGTTTGTCAAAATATTGCGTTTCTCGTACAAATAACCCGCCATTTTTTTCGTTAAAAACATCAAATGACGGCAGTTATTTTGTGAAGTTTGCCCAACCTTTCTTACCTTCACTTTGTGTTTTTAGCGAAAAAATCGAGTGTTTTTTGTACAAGAAACGCAATATTTCGACAAATCCTGCACCAATATCAACGATCAAGGTATCAATTTACAGTAGAAAGTAGTCGCTGTTTTTGAGTGCATAATTTGTAACGAAAATCTTTATACCAATTGAGCAATCTTTCACGTACAGAATTGTCAAAAAGCCATTTTTGGGGGTTCATAACTCCTGAACCACTGGAGATATTTTGTTTACAAAATTTTTGTGGGTTATTGGGTGCAGGTGTAAGGTTTTACAAAAAAATATCAAAATTGAAGACAAAAAGTTTGACTCCGCCCCGCACTTTTAAGTAAAATTGATTTAATGTCTGGAGTTAGGGAGTTTCTTCTACTTTAAATAGAAAAAGCTCCGAGTATTTTATTTGGTGACAGGAACATTTTTGTCTGAGTATCACCGTTTTTTTAAAGTTTTGCTCTTTCAAATAAAAAATCTGTTTATAATTTAGTGGTCTGTTCTATATGCGTTTTTTGTGTTTTTTTTCCTGTAATATCATGTTATTTCAAGTTTTGTTAAATGTCAAAAAAATTTTTTTTGACATATGAGTGAAGGGACGAATTTCATTGTTTTACCAAAAATAATGTATACTTATTGACAGATATGCCCAATACACTATATTCTATTTATCTAAAACATCGACATAACACATTTTTTTATGGTCATTTACCTGACCAAATCCGCATTTTTTAGCTAAACAAACACCCAAATGAAATTTTTTCCGCTCCGCTGTTAAGGTTTTTTAAACGGTATAGTTTTAAAAGCTTTGATCTAATAACCAAAATTCAAAGCTAAGCATGAATATATTTTTTAAATTAAAAACTATAGAAAAAATAACTTTTTTGAAATCCGCTAACATAACTACTAGAAGATAACAATTTTTTACATGAATTAGATTAACAAGTTTCTCAATTAGGTACTTAAGTGCATTTTTTAATACTCCAAGGAGGTGCTGCCTATTTCGAAATAAATAAATTGATATAAATAAAATAACCAGAAAACACAAAAAACGCATATAGAACAGACCACTAAATTATAAACAGATTTTTTATTTGAAAGAGCAAAACTTTAAAAAAACGGTGATACTCAGACAAAAATGTTCCTGTCACCAAATAAAATACTCGGAGCTTTTTCTATTTAAAGTAGAAGAAACTCCCTAACTCCAGACATTAAATCAATTTTACTTAAAAGTGCGGGGCGGAGTCAAACTTTTTGTCTTCAATTTTGATATTTTTTTGTAAAACCTTACACCTGCGCCCAATAACCCACAAAAATTTTGTAAACAAAATATCTCCAGTGGTTCAGGAGTTATGAACCCCCAAAAATGGCTTTTTGACAATTCTGTACGTGAAAGATTGCTCAATTGGTATAAAGATTTTCGTTACAAATTATGCACTCAACAATAGCGACTACTTTCTACTGTAAATTGATACCTTGATCGTTGATATTGGTGCAGGATTTGTCGAAATATTGCGTTTCTCGTACAAAAAACACTCGATTTTTTCGCTAAAAACACAAAGTGAAGGTAAGAAAGGTTGGGCAAACTTCACAAAATAACTGCCGTCATTTGATGTTTTTAACGAAAAAAATGGCGGGTTATTTGTACGAGAAACGCAATATTTTGACAAACATTGAACCAATCTTAAGGTATCAAATTAAAGTAAAAAGTAGCTGCTTTCTTTGAGTGCATAATTTGTAACGTAAAAAATTGCTCTATGGGTATAAAAATTTATACTCATAGAGCAATTTTTCACGTACAGAATTGTCAAAAAATGCCTTTTTGGGGGGTCATAACTCCTGAACCACGAGAGATATTTTGTTGAAAAAATTTCTGTGGGCTATCGAGAGCAAGAGTAAGATTTTCACAGAAAATTATCAAAATCGAAGACAAAAAATTTGACTCTGCACCGCACCTTTAAGCTTAAATAAGCTTTAAATGGCTCATTTAATAATAGACAGTGTTACTTGGGTTTGGAGCTCTATCCAATTTAAATAGCTGAAGCTCCAGAGTATGATGTTAGTAGTATAGCTCTGGAGTATGATGTTTTAAATTATTTTATCGAAATTTTTGAAAATAATTTTAACGGTAGTTTGTTCAAAAATTTACAGAAAAATCTTTAAATAAGATTAATATTTAATTATTCAGTAAATTAAGTCAAAAAACAAGAAGTTCTGGAGCTTTAAAACAAAGCTAGAAGATCCATGGATTAATACTAAAATAGTATCAAGTCATGTTTTAAGAAACTTTTAATTTTTTAGACGTTCTACAGCTTCAACTTGCAGTACCCTAAAAAATTAAAATCGGTGTATGGCTTCCTGGAACTTCTTTGTCAAATGAAGAGTAAACGGGAAATGGAACTGCCACGGTCAAAATGCTTCTGGCGAGTTTAAAGAATGCTAAAGCACGTGCCGAAGAAGATTGTGAAGTTGACGTTGAACTTTAGATGTAAAAACAATTGTGAAGCTTTATAATAGAAAACAAAGTGACAGATTAAATACAAAAAGAAAAACCACCAAATAATAAATGTTAACATAATGGATTGACAACTATAATGGAAATACTTTTATATAGAAAAAAGTTTCTTGCTTGTTAAACTTTTCTATGCAAACTATTAAATTTTTACTCTAAAAAATTTGTGGAATATTTTTTCAAAAACAACAAACATAAAATATATAAGTATTTAGAACCAAAAAAAGTTTAAAGAAATAAAACGTTATGTGGAAACGTTGTGTTAAAAACAGGTAATTGAGCGAGGTACTCACAAATGTAACTTTGTTTAAATTAGTTATATGTTAATATAAAATTACAATGACAAAATACTCAAAAAAATTCTTATTGTGTTCCGTACATATGTGTGATGGTTAAATTTTGGAAGTATGAATACACTCGTGAAAACACACATGTTGAATATGAACCCATTTTTTATTTAAATCCATAAAAACAAATATATTCTGCGTTTTTTATTATTATAAAATGTAAAACAAAGACCAAAAAATAGATAAAAAATTTATAATTTAATAAAAAACTTCACTATTACTATGCTTGTGGTGTAATTTTTGCAGCAATAAAACTGGAGTTCTATTCTTACTTTCTATATTCTTGCTATTTGATATAATGCTTTGGATGTAATTTCCAAAGCAGTAAAACTGGAGAATTATTCTTACTTTTTTATATTTTGGCTATATGATATATCCATAATTAGTTCTTTGTTGTTAATTTTTGCTGTTTAGTAAAAAACTTGTTGTTCATTGTGTAATATACACAACATTTTGCACAACACATTCATTAGCAAAAATAACAAATAAATTGGTAATTAAATTTGCTAAGTAAAAAGTAATAATATACTACAAAATAGTTAGTAAAAAGTGCAAAATCAACAGTAAAAATTTTGGCACACTGCCAACTTACGAATTGGCAAAATTTAAAAATTTATTAGTAAATATTACCAAATGACCCAATCTCCCCCACGATTGTTAGGGTTTAGTAATATTTACAAACACTTCAGCAAAAAAAGTGCCAACTGGGACGAGAGAGTGATTAAATAGCGTCCGTAATTGGTTCGCTTTAGCAATGCAATGCATTTTGTTTTGTTTTTATTAATTGTTTACTAGAATAAATGATTGATTGATTATTATTTTTGTTTTATGTCTTCTCAATAATTTTCTCTTATAATCTTACATTTTATAAGTCAGTTAAACAAAGTAAATGATTTTTAAGCAAGACAAACTATTTTTATGCAATGGGTTTATTCCGCTTTATGCGGGAAAGTTATATTTTTGCTCGTCAATACCCTCGTGTCCAGTACCTTCGTGTCCAGTACCCTCGTGTCCCCCCTTGCATAATGAAACGATTTTGCTGCGAGGTTGTGGCGAACGCAATTTTTTTAAGCCCAGTACCTTCGTGTCCAGTACCCTCGTGTCCAGTACCCTCGTGTCCAGTACCCTCGTGTCCCGTTCCCGTTACAAGATTTCGGAGCACAAGGTTATATTTTTACAAAAAATCAAAAGGGTTCTTCATTCCATAGAAGAATTACATCGATGTGTGAAAATATTTGCTTTTTAGTTTTTACACACTTTCCGAAAAAAATTGGTGGCTTCGTTCACGAGATATAATTACTTAAAGAAACATACTGTCACAAATCAAATTCCTATAACGCAAGATTATACAACTTTTTTGTTATTGAACCAATTAAATTAAATTTTTTAAATGTTGTCGAATTGGTCGAGGTAGATAGGTTTAGTATTAAAGTAGTAGTTTCTTCAAGGCGTTATAGGAATTTGATTTGTGACAGTGCCCCTTTAATGTTTTTTTATTTATATTCAATATCATTTTGGTGCAAAAAGCTAAAAAAAGGTTTTTCATAATATACTTAATTTCACCCTGGAGAGTTTAAATAATAAAAATCCATAAAACAACAATTTTGTTTTATACATGTCAGATGCTATTAAAAATACGTAAAAATGCTAAATATTTAAATATCATTAGAACATACAAGTACTTATTTTATATTTTTTTATTCAATTTCTATTCAAATTTTTTTAAACATAAAAATGGGTATTTTTCTATTTTAAAGCATATTTCTATTTACAAAAACTAGTTTAAATTGCTTTAAACATAAACATTTATCCTAAATTTAATTTGAATAAACTAAATTGATAATTAATATTAAAAATTTCAGTCTTCAATATTATACATTTTTTACAAAACGCCTTTTATATTTGGATTTAATTATACAAAAGGTATATGACTTTTACTGTTAGTATTGAGAAATTTTTGTTTTTTAAAAAATCAGTATAACTGTTTTCGCTAAAAAATCGCAATAAAACTTAATAAATCTATAAAATCAAGAAAAACATGTTGTATTTTGACTTATTCAATAACACATTTGTAGGTGAAATAAGCTTGTTTATATCTATACTGTCATTTTTACACGCCATGAGGCCTTACATTTATTTTTTAATTAAAAACCATAATTTTATCTGAAATTCATATGTTCGTTAAATCAAGTGTTTTGCGGTGTTCTCTGGGTTGTCTTGTTTTACAGTCTTACACGTAAAATTTTCTTCCCATGGGGGGGTTCAGCCCCTCTCAAGTCGTCCTGAAAGGACCCACGGCTGCTTTTCTGCCCTTCGACCTCTGAGGGCTCTATCCACTCATAGCCCCCATTTCTGCGGACTATGGTCATTCCCTTCTGTGCTTACGACATACGATCCTCCTAAAATCTATACTATACGTAAGTATATTTTAAACTATCGTCAGGCTCACAAATGCTCAAGCTCAATACCAATTGGTACTCACATATATTTAAATGTGAGTACTCAGGCTCAAGCTCACAATTAATCTAATTGTGAGTACTAAGTAATGCTCAGCTCACAAATAAAATCTGGTGCTCAATGCATCCCTAATCATTACTACAAAGCTACATCGGCAAACGAGTCTAATTTTTATGTAGCTATGTTTTAAAATCTGATCATTATTTGAACGGTAATTAACCGTAAGTAAAATTATATATTATTTTACAAAATATACATTAGTTTATTGTTATAAATACCAGGGGCCTATTTCATAAAGATTTCTGTAATTGTAAATTAATAAACGCATTTAATTTCTTCTTATTTTATTAATAAAAAAATACGTACGTAACTGTGGAATTTACGGAATTTACAGACATGTAATTCTTAAATTCTAAACGCAATTTTATTAATATACGTTTAAATTGAAAATACAAAAGAAAATTATGCGTTCAAGAAAATTTACAGCGGTAAATTAATTACATGCAATTTTTATGAAATAGGCCCCAGACTGCACTGGTTTTGTTAATTGTTAACAATCTTCATTACGTTAAAACATATATTTAATTTAAAATACGTTATTTGTGAATTGCAACAAGTTTTATTTTATTTAGAGAGGAATTCGAAATTCTTAAAAATTTATATTCAAGTACAAAAAAATGAGTATCAATGTCTTTCCATTTATTTTTAATTTAAAAAGTAAAAAAAAATTAAATCATTTGTCTATATAATTTTTTTAATCTAAATTTTAACCTAATCTTTTTACACGCGTTTTACTGCTTAAGACGTATTATTTTTCTCAGCATTATCACAATAGCAGTACAAAACAATTACATTCTTTGGGGACGGTCGTGTCGTACCCATTTCTTTTCCTGGGCCCGTCGAGTACTATCTTTTGCCTGTCGGGACCGTCATGCCGCTGGACCGTCGCGTCGTGGGACCTTTGTGTCGTGCGACCGTCGTGAGACGTTCCCGAATAAGACAATAAAAAAATTACTTAGCAGTAACTTAATTCAAGAAAAAACGTATGGTTTTGTTTTGAAAATGTCAAAAAAAAAGAAAATAATATAAAATATTTTATTTATTTATTTTAATATTGTAAAAGTGGAAAAAACCTTTGTATGAAATTTTTATTGAGATTTTTTTTTTAAAATTATAAACCAAACCAATCTTCAACTCATTGTTTTTGGTCAATTTTATTAACATTTTTTAATATGTTATTATTTTGGCCTTTTAAAATTATCTTAATGAAGTATTTCTGTAAAAAAAATATTGATGGTAAAGTGAGACGCACGTGATGGCAAAGTGAGACTCCTATGTGATGACAAAGTGGGAGTGCTGGCAAAATGAGACAGTTGCTGGCAAAGTGAGACAGATCTGCTGGCAATCTGGGACGTAATCAAGATACATGGGCATTCTTCAAGTATAACCGGTGTCCGGAAATTTCGTCTTCTACATCTCGTCTTTCAACATCTCGTCTTCTACATCTCGTCTTCGGAAAACTCGTCTTTTTGATGCGATTTTGTAAACATACTTTCAAAAATGCGAGTTTCGACCCCAATGATAAAATTTTCTTTGATTTTTGGGTTTTACTTAGGCTTAGGAAAAAATAAGGTTTTTACTATTCAGTTCAAAAAGCATCATTAAATACAAACTTACAATGATAAAGTTTTGCTTGATTTTTAGGTTGTGCTTAGGCTTAGGTTCTCAGTTTTTTGAATAAATCATTTAATAAAAGTTTATCATGATAAAAATTTTACTTGATTTTTGGCTTTTGCTTAGAATTAGGTAAAAAAAGTTTTCAATGCATTGTTTTAGTCAAAAAATAAGAGAACCTTGTCTTTTGAAAAGTGCGTTTACAAAATCACATCCAAAAGACGAGTTTTCCGAAAACGAGATGTTGAAAGACGAGATGTAGAAGACGAAATTTCCGGGAACCAGTATAACCGGCAAGCACTAAGACACCTACCACACCTACTACACCTACTACACCGACAGACCTAAGCTAAGATAACCTAAGCTTGTTACTAAAAATTTCCCTAAGCAACCTAAGCAAAACCTTGAAATTAAGCTAAATTTAATGTTTTGTTTGATTTTAAGGTTTTGCTTAGGTTGCTTAGGTCCGTCGGTATAGTAGGTGTAGTAGGTGTCTTTCAGTGCTTGCCTTATACGACGGCAAGCACTAAAAGACACCTACTACACCGACGGACCTAAGCAACCTAAGCAAAACCTCAAAATCAAACAAAACATTAAATTTAGCTTAATTTTAAGGTTTTGCTTAGGTTGTTTAGGGAAATTTTTAGTAACAAGCTTGGGTTATCTTAGCTTAGGTCCGTCGGTGTAGTAAGTGTAGTAGGTGTCTTTTAGTGCTTGCCGGTTATACTTGAAGAATGCCGATACATGTCACATACTCTGGTGGTGGGTTCAGAGTATGTAAGAAGGAAGGGCTAGCCCGCTTTCTGGCTATTTTATTTAGTGTGAGTGAACCCCAAAAAATAACTAAGTAGTCCAAACCATTGAGATCGTTTTCGAGGATATTGATCTTTAAACGAATATTTTTTAGTATTCCTCCCCAAACACTTTGACTGCGCAGATAGGCTAACAGGAGAAAACTCCGCAGCTGAATCCGCAGCGGAGTTACCTGGAGTGAAATAACCTTTTTTAAGCTTAAGGCTATGCGTTCCTAAGCCTAAGCAAAGCCTTAAAAACAACCTAAACTTTAAAAAATAGCTGCGCAAAGAAAGTTTAGGTTGTGATTAGGCTTTGCTTAGGCTTAGGAAGGCGTAGGCTTAAACTCCGCTGCGGAGTCAGCTGCGGAGTTTTCTCCTGTTAACCCGCAGATATACATCTGGTAAATTTAACCCTCCTGCAAAGAACTGGCGTTTCATAACCTCCCAAGGTGGCCCTTCTCCAGCTCCCCATGAAAATCGAGCAAAAAGTCTTATTGCCTTTAATAATTCTTTTTAAATCAAACTTGATATTAAATCAAGCAGATCTCATTCTCTACTATTCATTCATTTTTTTAGTTTTCAAATCACTTCAGTATTTTGTGAGATATTTGAATTGTTCCTTACGAGAGGCTGAGAGCGCATTATAAGAGGCTGTTACGAGAGGCTAACTTAATTCTCGTGGTGTTGTCGATTCACAGCTGTCGAGTAAAACCGACTTAGCCAAATTTTTTTGATGGAGGCACGTTTATGTAATTTTTTTTTAAAATTTAACTTTAATTTAGTTTAAATTTAAGTTTAAAACATAAATGGCATTGAACAGAAGTATCTATGCAAATAAATTTAATTTTTAAAATATGAAAATATTTTAATTTCTGATATTTAATAAAAGGTTTCAAAAATTTGCCTGTGTTTCGGTTTTGCTTAGGCTCTAAAAAAAGTAAACAGAGAGAGTGCTACTGCGGCTGTTTCTGATTTTCAGCGAGCCAATTTTGTGGTGACGTGCAAAATCCCCTTAAAAGTAGTGTAAAATCCCCATGGCAAAATTCCCCATAACGTAGCGGCTACGTCGCATTTCCCCAGAAAAATAGTCTCGATTCCCCATAAGAGTCTCGATTCCCCAGACATTCCTATTTCCCCAGAAGCCGTTCCCATTTCCCCAGTAAGCAGTCGCAATTCCCCAGTGATAAAATCCTTAGAAAAGGTCTTGATTCCCCAGGTAAATTTAGCAGTAGCAAAAGGTTCCAGGAAGTTTCGTTTTTTACGTTACGTTTTTCAACATCTCATCTTCTACAAGTCGTCTTCGGAAAGCTTGTCCTCTAAAACATGTCGTCTTTGGAAAACTCGTCTTTTGAATGCAATTTTGTAAACGTACTTTTTAAAAGACAAGTTTCTTGTATTTTGCGACTTAAGTTAAACAATGGATTGAAAACTTTTTTCCTAAGCCTAAGCAAAACCTAAAAACCAAGCTAAATATTATCATGATAAACTTTTATATTAAATGATTTGTTTAAAAAAACTGCGAGCCTAAGCCTAAGTAAAACCTAATAATTAAGCAAAACTTTGTATTTAATAGTGTGCTCTTTGAATTAAAGAGTGAAAACTTTTTTCTTGTTAAATGTTTTATTAATTGTATTAAGCACAATTTCTATGATAATTATGCCTGTTTTATTTCTTATGCTTTATTTTTTAGTATTGCAAAACTCTTGAAATATTATTTAGCAATAAAATTTAGGAAGAACTTGAAAAAATACTTAGAAGCAATAAAAACCACCTAGTATAACAATAAAACAAAAGTTATATCAAAAATAGTAAAAAAAGTGTTAAAGAAAACCAATGATTCTGAATATGCAACGCCAACTGTATAAGATGTGCTTCTGGGGAATCGAGACCGCTTTCTGGGGAATCGAGACCGCGTTCTGGGGAATCGAGACCGCGTTCTGGGGAATTGGGAATTTGTTATGGGGAATTAGGACTAAAAATTTTCTGGGGAAATAGGACTACTGGGGAATTGCGACTGACCCGACCCGAATGGTTCCGAGCAATCTCTCAACAAAAAGGGTGAATCTCCCAACTGTGGAATCTCCCAACAGTTTGTAGAAAGTCCCAACAGAATCAAAAAATACGTTTGCAACAAACACCATTTTATTTTTTAGTCAATTAACACTATAATCAAAAATATATAATATACCGAAAAATATGCAACTCCTATATAAAAAAAGTACAGAAAAGGTGGCCTTTATAATGAGCCACGAGAAAAAAGTTAGCCTCGTGAGGCTCACGAGGCTGACGCCTTACGAAAATTTTCCGGACGGGGAAAATTTTGTGGTTAATTTTGAGTGGAAAAGCCGGACCGGGTGACATGTTCATGTTTATCTTTTTTAATGACAGAAAAAAAGAAAATTACGTTAAAAAACTTCATAATACGTAAATAATGGAATTCAAAGGGCTTTTTTTAGATAATAGTATGTTTTGACGAGTTTTTTATTAAAATATCAAGGCAGTGTTGTTTTTAATAAGTACTTTCTTTGCACACAATATAGTAATGAGAATATTTAATGCATCACACACCTACATTGGTATTTAGATAATGATACATACTCCGAAGTGGAAAAATTCCTCTTGAAAATTATATTTTCTTTTGTGCTATGTAATCGCTTCAGATTTCATTTAAGTGTATGCATTTGTAGAAAGATTTTAAAAACAATAAAAAAATTTCAGTTCAAAAAAAATGGTTTTATTGGGTTTATTAAAAAATCGTAAAAATTTACAAAAACTTTTTAAAACAAACTGCCTTTTTATGCACAGGTTTTTAAATTAAGAAACGATTTATCCCTGAAAATGTACGTTATATTTTGTTTGAGATTGAAGTTTGATAATATTGTTTGTTCAACGCAAATTATTTGATGAGTTTTTAAAAAATCTTAATTTCTTTTAAAAAAAACTTGGATTTTATGTGTTTTTTTTTAATTTTTGAATGGCAATATATTGGTAAATTTTTAACAGTTTAGACAATTAAAACTTTTTTAAGCTCAGAATGGGGAATTTTTTAATTTTGGTTTCACTGAAAAAAATAAATATTATTACAAAAACCCAATAATTTTAGAATTGCACTTTTAAATAGATAATTTTAAATGAGTCCTTATATTTTGTGTTAATACAAGTATTATTTTATTTAGGCCAACAGAACGTCATTGTAATGGCAGAATGAGTCGCACCGTATAAAATACTTAATGGCAGCGCGTTTGTAGGATTTTGGGGTAGTGTAGTAGGATGCAACTGTGTACTGCAGCGGCACTTGGGGTTACAATTGTGTTGATTTTGCGCAGTTTAGAGTTGCTCTGCTATAGCAAGAACAAAATTTTTAGTGTTGAACAAAAAAGCAAACATCTATTTTTTTAGATCAGAGTTGCTCTGGTATAGCAAGAACAACATTTTTAGTGTTGAACAAAAAAGTAAACATTTATTTTTGAGATCGAACATAGAATTCTACTTATAACATTCTGCTTATAACATTTTACTTTAAGAACAAAAACAACGTTTTTAGAGTTAAACAAAAAAGTAAACATTTATTTTTTAGATCAAACATAGAATTCTACTTATAAAATTCTGTTTATAACATTCCACTTTAACTATAACATAAATCCAAGTTTGAAAAACAATTTTTAATGTTTTAATAACCAGCTAAACAAAGTGCTCAAAAGACAAAGACTTAAACCCTAACATAAAAATTTGGCATTAATTTCATTACATACCCATTCATAGATGCCAAGAGAAAGGCTAATACCGCTTATCTTTTTAGATATCAAGCTTTTCCATACCCCACTCCCCCAAGATAACAAACTTTTAGATTCCTTCTGAGATAACAACTTTTTCCACTTTTCCAGCTTTAGAGCTCCAGAGCTCTCAAGTAAAGTTTTAAACTCATTAAAAAAGGTATCATTGCTATTATAACAATTTGGGACACTTAAATTATTATGGGACAGTGTACCTGAAACTATTTTTGTGTGATTTTATTTAATAAGAATAGTTTTACATAACACTCAAATTATTATGGGGCAGTGTACCTGAAACTATTTTTGTGTGATTTTATTTAATAAGAATAGTTTTACATTACTGAGAACGGTTTATTTGTCAGATAAGATAGGGGGTTTGAGTAAGACTCACCTAAGTTTATTTTTGTGTGATTTTATTTAAAAAGAATAGTTTTACATAAAAAACAAATTAAAACCAAAATCTTTAAAATTCTTAAAAAAAATATTGTTTTACTGTGATGTTACAATTTCATAATATGAATTTTTTTCTATTCAGAAAAAAAGCTATATTTCGATAAAAACTGATAAAAAAAATTTAATCAGCTAATAAAATGTATATATAATAATAACTATAATGTTAACTTAATAAGTTTTTTCGCTTTTAAAATTATCAAAACTCCTTACAAAAAGCGTGACCCAAGCATAACGCTATTGGATTTAAAATAAATTTGAAAATTCTAAAAATTGAAAACCAAACGCAGCTTTTATGAGCAAATAATTTAATTCAAAAAGTTTTTTAAGAGTTAAAATTAAAAAAATATATATTACCCCTCACATCACTTTTTATAATTCAGAAAGAAGTGTGTGAAATTAATGGATGGTTGCGTCTGTCGGCTGTTGGAAATGCGCGGAGAAAAAAAAACAACCGCACACGTATAGTCAAAGTTTTAAATGTGATATATTAAGTAGCGACGCAACGACGCGACTAATACCTTACGCACCACCGCTTAGGTGTACGCAACGCGCGTAGACATAACTGCTCAAAAAAAAAACTTTTGACAAACGTCTGAGAATAATTGGAATAATTGTTGCAAAAACGTTTTTAAATTTATTTTATTTGTGCAAATTACTAAGAAAGCAACGACGCGACTAATACCTTACGCACCACCGCTTAGGTGTACGCAACGCGCGTAGACATAACTGCTCCAAAAAAAAACTTTTGACAAACGTCTGAGAATAATTGTTGCAAAAACGTTTTTAAATTTATTTTATTTGTGCAAATTACTAAGAAAGCAAATTTGAGTTTTGTTAATTTTTTTACGAATTAATAATTTTAAAAAACTTTCACTATAAATCCCGGAAATTCACAGTGACTACACTCGCCAGTATTGCACTTGTGAGTATTTAATATGAAAAAGGGACACAAAGCTAACTAAAACATAGGGTTTTATAATCACAAATTTTATGTTTTCAATCAGCTTTTGGTTCACAATGGAAAGGTTTCACGTTAGAATTTTAAGGCTTCTCAAATGGCGGGTGTACTATTTGTGCGGCCATATGTTTTTCTTTGTGGAAATCAAAATGCGAGGAGCTATATAAAAATTAGGAATCTCCACATTCATTGAAGGTGTTTTTTTCTCGATATCTTCAGCATTGAACAGCTTCCGTTTAAATGGGAGGGTTTTTGACCATCGTGTTTGTAATCAACATTTTCTAACACTGTTATAGTCAATAAATCATTGATTTATTATCAAAAAGTTGTTTCAATAAAAATTTTTTTGTAATCCATCTTATTCAATGAAGATTAATTATTGAGAATTTGAAAAATTAATGTTTATTTTTTAAACAGTACAACTCCGTGCATAAATTCTTATACAAATATATAATTCTTTGACAATCACGAAATTGAATCTTGATCTTTTTGTTTTGAAGTGAATCGTAACAATGAATTTTAAATATATATCTATAAATTAGAATTCATTAAAGATGTTACTACTGTCAAATATTGTGTTCCGGAGCTCCAACCATGTAAAACCAAAGGAGTTTTCGAGTAATCAGTAATTTTGAGTAATTAAAACAGTACTTAATTCCAAATTTATTTTATTTTGAAATATCTTTTAAATCATTTTATCACGTTTTTATGTGTAAATTATATCTATTTGGTTCGCAAAATTGTATGGGAAATATGAAAAAAGACCAATTAAATTCTGCGGTTGTAACTTTAAAAAATAAAGGTGAACACATATTTTTTTTTACAAATCCGGCCGATTCTTTTCGCAAAAAAATAGAAAAATTAGTCAATATACATGTAGCCGTTAAAATAATTTCCTATTCCAAATTGAATAATTATATAAATAAATGTTACGGTAAGGTAATCTTTATTTTTACACCGTTTCAGCTCAAAATTTAAAACTAATTTGTTGTTAAATAGGCAATTAAATATTTCAATTAGTGGGGGCCAGGTTGATTTATTACTGCAATTAATCGCGGCCAGGTTGATTTAATTTACAATCCCTTTTCTAGAGATTAAGAAAAAAGAATTACTATCGCGACTTTTATTAGCCGTCATAACACCAAGCTGCTTTGGGCGTTTTTAATGATTGTATTTGGTCAAAATCTTAAACGTAAAAATAAGCAGTTGAATTAACTTTTTTGTTTTATGAATGCGACTGACGAAGATCGGAGCTTCAGATCGGATGACGTAATTTTTCAATATGTGGATGCCGTAATTTTATCCCACTTTAGTCATGATCATTGTGTTACTAAAAACATAATTTTAAAATATTCTAAAGGCAGTCATAGTGTTGTTATTACCTACGAGTCTTTCGCTCTGGAATTCCGAAGGGTGTCTGGAAGTTTTGTTTTTTACATCTCGACTTCGAAATACTCATTTTGTGGATGCGATTTTGTAAACGTGTTTTAACCAGGCAAAATTCCGCTCAAACCATAAAATTTTGCTTAATTTCTTAGGAAGTAATAAAGTTTTTATTTTTAAATTTAAAAAGCACACTATAAAATACAAATTTACTACAATAAAGTTTTGGTTAAGTTTTAGCTTTCGCTTAGGCTTAGGTTTGGAGTTTTTAAAACAAATCATTGAAAAAAAAGTTTATCATGGTAAAATTTAGCTTGATTTTTAGGTTTTATTTAGGCCTAAGGAAAAAATCTTTTTGATCCACGTCTTAAAAAAGTATGTTTACAAAATCGAATCCAAAAGACGAGTTTTCCGAAAATAAGACAAAACATTTTAAAGATTTAATTAAAACTTCGAAATTACGGAAGTTTTAAAAATCCTCTCAGTCCATGTTTCTTGGAGTCCATTCGGTTTCATTTCCGCAGTTTTTGAGCCTGTCCGTAGGAAAAATATATTTATTGATTTATTGAATAAATAAGGTATCAATCGAATCAAAAAAGTGTTAGGACGAATTTACCCGCTTTCCGCTACACTTTGACCAAAAATCAAGCTTTAAAGTTTTAAAACCAGCTCACAATTAACCCAACCTCGCGAAGCTCAAAAAAAATATTTCCAGCCTCACGAGGGCGTAGTGTCTTGGAAATAACCTGGTTTCTAAATTAAAATTTAGTGTTTTAAGATGCTTCTTTTTTATAAAATCACTTTCCAGGCTTTATTCTATTGAATATTTTGCTCAAGATTAACAAAAAAAGTTTACATACATGCTTTAAGCCCAAAAATGCTCTCGCAAGGGCCTCGCGAGGCTCTCGTAAGGCTGGCCTCACGAGGCTAACTTTTTTTTCTCCCTTAATTTCTTATTTTTTTTTGCCAACCAAAAACAACTAACTAATTCCTTATTGTGGTTCTTCCCGGTTTGTTTATCAACAACAATAAATTGGTCAGAAGGAAGGCAAGAGGAAAAAACCCCCCTGGCTCCCCCCCCGGGGGGCCTCCCGGGGGGTAATCATCTTTTTTTAAGCTTAAGGCTATGCGTTTTCTGAGGCAAGGCCTTAAAAACAACCTAAACTTTAACAAATAGCTGCGCGAAGAAAGTTTAGGTTGTGTTTAGGCTTTGCTTAGGCTTAGGAAGGCGTACGCTTAAACTCCGCTGCGGAGTCAGCTGCGGAGTTTTCTCCTAATAGCCAGACAGAACGGTAACGGGACTTTAGAGCCGAAGCGAGGGGACTTTAGAGCCGAGGGTCTTTAGAGCCGCCGTGTGGGACTTTAGAGCCGTATTAAAGGGACTTTGGAGCAGTATTGGAGGGATTTTGGAGCCGTAACGTAACTTTTGTGTTCAGAAAATTCATAAAAAATTAAAGGACTTTAGAGCCGAACAAATTTTGTCAAAGTTGGTTAAATTACGTCATTTTCAAACAATATATCACTAAATAAAATTAGCCAAATTTTAAGTTGGAAAAGTTTTTAAATCTTTCTACAATACTTTTGAAACCTTTTGGTGGCCGGAAAGAATATTTTCGGCATAATATCTTCTGAAATAAACATTTTTTTTATTTAAGCAGTAAATTAAAGGAATTTCAATAGTTTTAAGCTTTTTTTAGATTTTTATCTTGATTTGTAGGTTTCGCTTAGGCTTAGGAAAAATAATGTTTTTTGTCTTAAATTTTTATTGCAACATTTTCTAAAATAAAACGTCTTTGATATTTATCACAAATGTTTCAATTTAAAAACCAAAAACCGTGAATCTTAACCCTTAACCATGCCCTATATTATATTCACATGAAAAATTTTCTTTCAAACAAATCAAAGCACGAATCTAAACCATGTTTTTGCTCAAGATTAGAAGTTTATCAATAATTGGAAGTTAATAAGTTTCTTCTCCCGCCAAATTCTTATTCTTGTCATCTTCTGTATATACAATAGAAAACCCAAAGCATATTTATCCCGCATAATAATTACCGCATTGCATAATTAGCTCCATTTGTTATGTAAATGTTTTAATATTACTTTTTTCTTCTTAATGATCAGATAACAGAATTAATATCATACTAAGCATAGTTTATGCATAGTTTAATTCTTCTGTTTTCATCATTTCATTGTGTTTATTTTTTCTTTTTCTATTTTTTTTTCTTTTTTTTTTCATCAACAACATCAAATCTGCGACTTAATTGCCGCCAATATGAATCACAATTGTAACTAATTATCAATGAACATAGCTATCTGATATGACTTTAAAGGCTCAAAAAGAGCGCTTATTTAAGTCAGTTCCAAAACTCTTCTTGAATGCATCCAAAGAATCGACAGTTACTTGAGATGGGAGTAGATTGTTCCAAGGTGTAACAACCCTATTTGCAAAAGAAAATTTCCTTGCATTAATTCGGCAGTCTTCCATTGCCAATTTAAATGGATGACCACGGGTGGGCTGCAGGTTAAACTTAAAAAAATCATTGGTTTGCAAATTGTTTAAGCAATGTATAATTTTAAAGCACTCATATAAATCAATTTTGTCTCTTCGATCCTTTAATCTTTCTAAACCTAGGTAATTCAGTCTATGTTCATAACCAACAGGTAACAACTTGCATTTATAAAACAAACGCCTAGTGAAATTTTGTTGCACTTTTTCCAAAATGTTTATATCCTTTAAGATTTAAGATTTAAGATTTATTTTCCAGTAAAGTACAAATGACAAAATTATACATAGTTTATAGTAAGTACATAATGTGCAACCCAGTTGAGTTACACTACATGGTTAGAAACAAAAACAAAATAGAAACATTTTGTATATTATCACAGAGAAAACCTGGCTGCCTTACTAGAAAAAAATGACTAAAGGCTTTAGATATAAAGCTCTTCTTTTAGTCATATCTGGTTATCTCAAGCAAAGATTTTTTAAAAAGATGCAATGTTTTGGCATTAACTTGTTTTTCATTCAGTGAGTTCCATTTTTTTGGGACTCTATTAAAAAAACTGTGCTTTCTACAATTAATTCTACAGTGTTCTATCTTTAACTTTTTGGAATGACCCCTTGTTTGATTTGTATTCAGATGGAAGTATTTATTAAAGTCTATATTTACCAATCTATTTATTATCTTAAATGTTTCAATCATATCTGCTTTTTCTCTACGTTTTTCCAAAGTTTCTAGATTGAGTAGACTTAACCTGCTGTTGTACCCATAGTCTTTCAAGTTACAGATTTTGAAAACTCTTTTTGTAAAGACACGTTGGACTTTTTCCACAAGGTATTTGTCTTTAATCAGATAGGGACTCCAAACAGCACTTGCATATTCAACTGTAGGACGTACAAAACATTTATAGGCAATAAGATAATTTTTTACAGATTGTGATTTAAAACATCTAAAAATTAAACTGGCTGTTCTCATGGCTTTACTAGCTATTTTTTGACAATGAGAAGAAAACTTTAAATCATTGCTTATGTAAACACCCAAGTCTTTGACTAAATTAGTTTTAGGTAACTTCTTATTATTTAAGTAATAATCCGTTTGTTCAGAAGTTTTACCCATATCTATATGTAAAACTTCACATTTATTTCCAGATAAATTAAGCTGCCAGTCAGTTGCCCATTTAGCAATACGAACTAAATCACATGGAAGTTTTACTCAATTACCATCATGCTCTGAAAAACACGTGTAAACTTTTTGCATCATCTGCAAAAAGTCTTATTTCTGAATTTTGAATGCAATCAATAATGTCATTGATGTAAACCAAGAAAAAAGAAATGGTCCTAAACCTGAACCTTGTGGTACTGAACTGATAACTGGGTATGCTGATGAAATGGAATTGTTTATTATAACTTTCATGACTCGATTTGTTAAAAAAGCTTCAAGCCATTTTAAAAGTTTACAACAGACTCCATATTTGCTCGATTTGTACAAAAGTTTTTGATGTGACACAGTGTCAAAA
>JASAMX010004138.1:0-40811 GCA_030248175.1 Microlaimidae sp. YZB2_3 | reverse complement strand
GCTTGGGCTTAATTTAGGTTTTGCTTAGGCTTAGCTTAATCGCTGATTTTTTTACCCGTTTTTGGGTAGGTTTTGACCATTCTTGTCCTGGCCGCATGAGTTTTGCCGTGTTGGACAGTATTACACTGAAATTTAAAAACTCATGCTCAACTCATATGCTGAAAACCAAAACCTACCCCAAAAATGACAGGAGAGGGTTAGATTAGGTTTTGCTTAGGCTTAGGGACAGTATTACACTTTAATTTAAAAACTCATGCAGCCAATACGCTGAAGGCCAAAACCTACCACAAAAATGACAGGGGATGGGTTAGATTATGTTTTGCATAGCTTAGGTTTTGCTTAGGTTTAGGCTTAAATTAAATTTTGTTTAGGCTTAGGTTTTGCTTTGGCTTAGATTTTGCTTAGGCTTAGGTTTTGCTTAAGCTTAGGCTTAGCTTTCATTTTGCTTAGGTTTAGAGGTTTTGCTAAGACTTAGACTTAGCTTAGTTTTTGCCTAGGTTTCACCTAGGCTTAGGCTTTAGACTTGAGTTTTTCTCAGACTTAAGTTTTGCTAAGACATAGCTATAATTATGCTTAGCTTAGGTTTTGTTTAGGCTTAGCTTAGGTTTTGCTCATGCTTAGCTTAGTCGCTGATTTTCTTTATTGTTTTTGGGGTAGGTTTTAGCCCTTCTCGGCCGGGACTGTATTACACGTGTGAGCATATATAAAAGGAAATTAAATCAATAATTGGCTAATTGGCTATTATAATGGCTTCCTCTAAATTGTAATTCGCCAAATTAAAATGGCTACTATGCCATTATAATGGAGGGTGCCATTTAAATGAAAAGGCTTGGTATAATAGCCTACTTATACTTATTTTTTTATATAGGAGTTGCTTATTTTTCGGTATATTATATGTTTTTGTTAATATGAATAAGATGTTAAAATTATAGCTTAATTAAAAAACACGTTTTTGACTACCTAAAAGTTTTGCCAAAAATTTTAATTCAGCATTTGTAAAAAATTTTTTTGAAAATTGCAAAGAGTATTTAAAGAGGGCTATTTCAAACAATTCAAAAGCGAATTTTGCTCAAAATTAAAAAAATACTCTAAAAAACCTTCTAACAGACTTAAAAATGGCTTTTCTTACATTGTGTATACAAGTGAATTCGTTGCAGGGAAAACTGTTGGTTTCTTAAAACCGTTGATATTAGCTTTGAATTTTTGCTGTCAAAATCAATTAATAAGTATAATAGTAGCAACAATTGTGTCTGTGCGCTCTCCCTAGGTTTCTTAAAGGTGCGGTGCAAAGTCAAACTTTTTGCCTTCGATTTTGAGAATTTTTTGTGAAAATCTTTCATCTGCCCCCAATAGCCCACAAAAATTTTTTCAACAAAATATCTCCAGCGGTTCAGGAGTAATGAGTTCCCAGAAATGGCATTTTTTGACAAATCTGTACATGACAAATTAACGTGTTTGTAGCAAAAAAATCGAATGTTTTTTGTACAAAAAACGCAATATCTCTACAAATAATGTACCAAGCAAATCTTAACGATCTGGTTATCAAATTAAAGTAGAATTAGCCGCTTTTTTAGGTGCATAATTTGTAACAAAAATCTTTATACCCATTGAGCAATTATTTACGTACAAAATTGTCAAAAAACGCCATTTTTGAGAGGTCATTACCATACATGGGCAAGTTGGTCTGGAGTGGGGTTCGTTAAACCCCAAATTAGGAAGGGGGGTTAAAATCCGAGAAACACAAAATACCCATATCGTTTTTTTTCTGGATTGCATTTTACCCATATTGTTTTTGATTTTGAAGGAAAAATAGATAAAAAACGCTAATTTTAGGTAAAAAAGCCCTTTTTATTGGATTTTTGAGATTTTTATTGCTTAAAACATTCATTTTGACCTTAAAACTTAAGTTTGAAGCAGTTAAAAGTTCGTTTAAAGAGATTTTTTTCTTCATTTTTCCAAAATTGGGGGAGTTAACCTCTTCTTCTTCACCCCCCACTTCTAAGTGGGAGGGGGGGGGGTTAAACCCTCCTTCTTAGAATTTGGGGGCTTTAACCTCCCCAACCCCCCGTGCCCATGTATGGTCATTTCTCCTAAACCACTGAAGATATTTTTTTGAAAAAATTGTGGGCTATTGAGGACAAGGGTAAGGTTTTCACAAAAAATATTAAATCGAAGACAAAAAGTTTGACTCCGCACCGCACCATTAAACAGAAAATCAGGGCACAATTGCTACTTACATATTCGTACAGCATAAATCAAGCCACGTTTGCTTCTGTACTTGAGTTTCATAAGCTGAATTAGCAAACAAGTTAAATTGGTTAACATTATTAAACTTTGCTTACGCGTTTAGTTGTACAAAAGCAACTATTTAAAATAAAATGTAACAAAATAGATTTTACCTATGATGTACAATGTCAAGTATTTTACTTGTACCATTGAGCTAAGTGGACGGTGCTTATTTTTGACAGCACCCCATGAGCCTACAGATACCACCTGGTTGTTGGATCTGTTCTTTTATAGAAATGGTTTCAGGTTGGCATGGCTAGAGTAGCGTTGTTGTACGTCAACAACGTATGGCAGTTTTCCATCTAGCAAACCAGTTTACAAACGGAACTCTGTGTTTGACGCCTGTATGACTGGCCCTGCAGGAACACTTATGCTGCTCATGTACGACGTTAAATAGTAAGATCAAAACTAAGCGGTGACTTAAATCCTTTAGCGAAAACCTCAGAATTTGTGAATAAACACTGTGCGCAGTGGACACCCTAGAGGGAAAGGTTTCCAACTTTGTCATTGATGTTGGGCAAAGAGTCCTCAACTATAGGGGTTAAATTGTTTTCGCTCTCTTCTGACTTTTCTTAGCGCCTGCCCTTTGCATGATCTGCTTAGGAGAATAAAGGTTTAAGCTATGCAACAACAACCTATGTAAAAAACCAGGACAAGATTTTTTAAAAAACCAGAATTTTTTTCTGTGTATTAGTTGAAATGATAGCGTCATACCTGTTAAAACTTTTTTTGAACTTTTGAACTGATAAATAAAAAGCTAGAATTAAGCTTTATTAAGTGGCCTTTACATTTTGCTCTAATAGCAAGACATATATCGGCTTAAGTTTTAAGTTTCGTCCCACTGCGCGATGGCATTTTAGTAAAAATCAACTCGTATTAATTTAAAACGTTGTTTTCAGAGGGCTCGTATTCGATACGGTGCTGATAAAATTATTCGAGTAAAAAAAGATAAGTTCAGATCAAACAACGAAATGGCTTATTTGGTGAAATGGCTCATCAAAAAACAAAAACAAAAAACGGCGTATTTCATGTATCTGATGGAGAATCACAACGGTTAGTTCATGGTAGATAAAAGGTCTCACGAAGATTTAAAATAAATTGCATAATTAATGTTAGTTAACAAAAAACACGATCATAATACAGGAAAATAACATAAACATTAAAACAATTTTTATTGGTTCTGCATATATATTTTTTCCCTTATTTTTTTCAGTTTTATACAAATTATTTTTAATTCTTCTTGAGACCTTTATAAACATTAGTTGTGATTCTCCATAGTTATCGTATAGTTATTGTATAGTGGAAATTTATAAACGTAGGGTAACTGATTTAATTTCAGCCACCTTTTTTATTTTTTTTGACTAATTTTTTCCGGAACTTCTTCTAAAATCCTCGAAGCCAGTATTTGGTATAAAAATCAAACGACAGCTATTCCAGTGCAAAATTTAAAAACTTCTGTTACACTTAAAAATCAGTGGAGGTTTAAACTTTGTTTTTATAGTGGCCGAAGTTAAGGCGCGTGCCATTAACTTCAGCCACCTAGAAAAAACTGGCTATAACTATTGCTTAAACGAACGATAAATATTTTTTAAATTTAAAAATTCATCCTTAAATATTGTTCTTAATACATATAACTTTTTTTCCTTTTGCAAAGTTTTAAAGCTATTAGCAAAGTAAGACTTTAAATAATTATGTCAAAACCTTGAAAAATACAAGTTTTAATAAAACGTATTTTTTATAGAATTTTTTTGGTGTTAAAAATTATTTGAATATCAAATGGATTTTGTTATAGCCAGGCAATTTTACAGGAAGCCTGGTAAAAATTTTATTCCACTCTATTAATTTTTTTAAAATTTTTAACCTAAAAATAACAAAAAAAAATCCGCCTTAATTTCGGCCAACTTTTAGGTTTAAAAAATTAAAAAAAAGCCTAAAACACAAAAAAAAACGATTAAATAACCCAAAATTACAACTTTTAGGATAAACATGACGTTAAAAAAGTTAAGGAGTGGCATAATTCCATATCAATCCTTGCCTATATTTGATTTTTCCTATCCGCGAAGAAAATAACTTTTTTTACCTTCTATCTGGGTTTTTTACTGCATTTCAATAATCTTTGAGAAATTCATCTACCGGTTTTTTGAGAGTTCAAACCTACTTAATTAGTCCAGGTCTACTACAGCCCGGGTTTATGGAACTTACCTCCGATGACCTCTGGTAGCGGAGGAACTTACCTCCGATGACCTCAAAAAAGTCTGAACTTACCTCCATTACCTCCGCTAGGAAGGAAATTACCTCCGTTACCTCCGATAGGGAGGAACTTACCTCCGATTGCCTTTCTTTTAACCAATCGATGGAAAAAAGGGGCGTCGAGTAGAGGCGTTTCATACGAGTATAATATGTTTTAGAAAAAACAGTAATTAAATAACTTCTTGGTGTTTTCATTCCGCTCATGATTGTTTATGTTTAATATTAATTCTTTAGTTTTTGCAAAGAAAGGGTTTTGAAGCTTCAGAGCTTTGGAAAAAACTTCAACCATTGTTAGTGTTTTTATAAAAAAGCCATTGTATAAATTGTGTGTAAAATGACCTTTAAAAATTTCGTTCAATTATGGTATGATGTTTTTTAAACAATTTACGAAGTTTTTTTATTATTAAATTGCATCATATTTAAGCAAGCAAAAATAAACTTATCTAACGTTCAATTGTCTACGCATTCAAACGATATAAATTTAGTTCAGATCATTCAGGTTACAAAATTTACATATTTGTGGCAAAAGTATTTTTTCTTAGCTCAGTACCCTCGTGTCCTAGAATCCTTTTAACAAATAAATTTGTTTTGCAAATTTTGTAATTATTTTAAAAAAAATTATTTTATTTAAATCCGCACAAAAATTTACAATCGTTTTTGTTTTGTATGGTTTTAAATTTTTTTAAAAATGTTGTAATGCAATGATTATATTTGTTTGATCAGAATTTATTTTATATTTGCACCTAAATAAATTATTTTTAATCTACTAATATCTGCAACTTTAAAATGTTTTAAAAATTTTTTTTATAATTTTACTAAAATTGTTTTATTAAAAGTTTTCAGCTTGTTTCTAGTTGTAAAATAAGTAGAATAGCCTCTGCTGACGACGCGCAAATATTTTACTTATTTGTCCATTACACGTCCAGAGAAGCGCAGAAACGTGTAAATTTTGTTTTTGTTTTTATATATTTTTATACTCTTTCTAATTAATTTGGCCTTCTGTCTATTTTGATTTTTATTAATTATTTTTAATTTATTTTTTTAGGTTATAGGTGTAAATATTTTTCTGGGTTTTTCCGAAAATTTCCGCTCCTTTTTGCACAAAAACTTTTTGTTTTCGCTATTAATCTATTTATCATATTAACATTATTATCATCAATACTGACCTTGAAATATGATCTAATCGTAAAACCTTCGAAACGGGCGAATTGCATCCTAGGTGATGTTTAGCAAAAAAAGAGTGGTCTAATCAGAAATGTTGGGTATCTGACTTCATTTCGGCCAGGCCTTAATTTCGCTATCAATTTAGGGTGTTAGAAAATTGGCTTATTTTGAAAACACAAAAGAACTAGCACAAAAATAACTGGATGAATGTTGAATAAAGTGTTTTTGCAAAAGTTTTTTATTTGTGTTATTCTGCATTATCATTTTCATACAAAAAGTGAATTTTTTGTGATTTTCTGGATTTTTGCTTTGTGTTTAAATTGCATCAAATTTAGAAGGAAGCACTATATATTTTTAAAATAATTTCTATTTAAAGTTCAAAATTGTTAATTTTCATGATTTAATATTTTCTTCAAAATCACTTTGCAATGCGTTTAACTAACTGCGCATATTAAGATATCGTTAATTTCGGCTACCTTAAAAATATTGTGAAAGAACCTATTTAATACGATTTGCACTATTGTATGTACAGGTGGGGTTACATAACACATAATTTCCTAGGTTGTATTTAATTATGAATAGACTGGAAGGAATTTTTAAAAAATAATATAGAAACACCAAAAAAGCTAGGTTATTTTCCAGGCGAAGGGATGTAGTTATATAGTAAATATAGTAAATATCAATATCAATGGGTTTTCCCCCACCCAACCCACCACTTACCACGATATAGAGTACCAATGCTTCAAAAAATTCTGAAAGTAAATTAAAACACAGTAAAAATTTCGGGTTATTTCCTTCGGCAAAAAGATGCATTTATAAGAATTATGCAGTAAACACCTGTGCGGGCTGTAGAGGTAGAGAAACTTACCTCCGCTGAAAAAACCCTGGAACTTACCTCTGATTTTTCTCCCTCTGTCGCGCAAGTCGGAACGTACCTCCGATAGCCGCGCAACCTCCCAACCTACCTCCGGAAATCAGCCTCCTTTCTAATTCCCCTTTCTTTGTCTATTGTTTGGGATTAACTCGTTTGTTTCTTAACTCTCTATTGTGAAACTCCATCAAAAGGTCATTTAATTATGACAATTTATGATATAAATAAATAGATTAATAGCAAAAACAAAAAGTTTTTGTGCAAAAAGAGCGGGAATTTTTCGGAAAAACCCAGAAAAAATATTTACACCTATAACCTAAAAAAATAAATTAAAAATAATTAATAAAAAATCAAAATAGACAGAAGGCCAAATTAATTAGAAAGAGTATAAAAATATATAAAAACAAAAACAAAATTTACACGTTTCTGCGCTTCTCTGGACGTGTAATGGACAAATAAGTAAAATATTTGCGCGTCGTCAGCAGAGGCTATTCTACTTATTTTACAACTAGAAACAAGCTGAAAATTTTTAATAAAACAATTTTAGTAAAATTATAAAAAAAATTTTTAAAACATTTTAAAGTTGCAGATATTAGTAGATTAAAAATAATTTATTTAGGTGCAAATATAAAATAAATTCTGATCAAACAAATATAATCATTGCATTACAACATTTTTAAAAAAATTTAAAACCATACAAAACAAAAACGATTGTAAATTTTTGTGCGGATTTAAATAAAATAATTTTTTTTAAAATAATTACAAAATTTGCAAAACAAATTTATTTGTTAAAAGGATTCTAGGACACGAGGGTACTGAGCTAAGAAAAAATACTTTTGCCACAAATATGTAAATTTTGTAACCTGAATGATCTGAACTAAATTTATATCGTTTGAATGCGTAGACAATTGAACGTTAGATAAGTTTATTTTTGCTTGCTTAAATATGATGCAATTTAATAATAAAAAAACTTCGTAAATTGTTTAAAAAACATCATACCATAATTGAACGAAATTTTTAAAGGTCATTTTACACACAATTTATACAATGGCTTTTTTATAAAAACACTAACAATGGTTGAAGTTTTTTCCAAAGCTCTGAAGCTTCAAAACCCTTTCTTTGCAAAAACTAAAGAATTAATATTAAACATAAACAATCATGAGCGGAATGAAAACACCAAGAAGTTATTTAATTACTGTTTTTTCTAAAACATATTATACTCGTATGAAACGCCTCTACTCGACGCCCCTTTTTTCCATCGATTGGTTAAAAGAAAGGCAATCGGAGGTAAGTTCCTCCCTATCGGGGGTAACGGAGGTAATTTCCTTCCTAGCAGAGGTAATGGAGGTAAGTTCGGACTTTTTTGAGGTCATCGAAGGTAAGTTCCTCCGCTACCAGAGGTCATCGGAGGTAAGTTCCATAAACCCGGGCTGTAGTAGACCTGGACTAATTAATTAGGTTTGAACTCTCAAAAAACCGGTAGATGAATTTCTCAAAGATTATTGAAATGCAGTAAAAAACCCAGATAGAAGGTAAAAAAAGTTATTTTCTTCGCGGATAGGAAAAATCAAATATAGGCAAGGATTGATATGGAATTATGCCACTCCTTAACTTTTTTAACGTCATGTTTATCCTAAAAGTTGTAATTTTGGGTTATTTAATCGTTTTTTTTGTGTTTTAGGCTTTTTTTTAATTTTTTAAACCTAAAAGTTGGCCGAAATTAAGGCGGATTTTTTTTTGTTATTTTTAGGTTAAAAATTTTAAAAAAATTAATAGAGTGGAATAAAATTTTTACCAGGCTTCCTGTAAAATTGCCTGGCTATAACAAAATCCATTTGATATTCAAATAATTTTTAACACCAAAAAAATTCTATAAAAAATACGTTTTATTAAAACTTGTATTTTTCAAGGTTTTGACATAATTATTTAAAGTCTTACTTTGCTAATAGCTTTAAAACTTTGCAAAAGGAAAAAAAGTTATATGTATTAAGAACAATATTTAAGGATGAATTTTTAAATTTAAAAAATATTTATCGTTCGTTTAAGCAATAGTTATAGCCAGTTTTTTCTAGGTGGCTGAAGTTAATGGCACGCGCCTTAACTTCGGCCACTATAAAAACAAAGTTTAAACCTCCACTGATTTTTAAGTGTAACAGAAGTTTTTAAATTTTGCACTGGAATAGCTGTCGTTTGATTTTTAGACCAAATCCTGGCTTCGAGGATTTTCGAAGAAGTTCCGGAAAAAATTAGTCAAAAAAAATAAAAAAGGTGGCTGAAATTAAATCAGTTACCCTACGTTTATAAATTTCCACTATACAATAACTATACGATAACTATGGAGAATCACAACTAATGTTTATAAAGGTCTCAAGAAGAATTAAAAATAATTTGTATAAAACTGAAAAAAATAAGGGAAAAAATATATATGCAGAACCAATAAAAATTGTTTTAATGTTTATGTTATTTTCCTGTATTATGATCGTGTTTTTTGTTAACTAACGTCATATACAAATTATTTTTAAATCTTCGTGAGACCTTTGTGTACAGTGAATTAACCGTTGTGATTCTCCATAGGATACATGAAATACGCCGTTTTTTGTTTTGTTTTTTGATGAGCCATTTCACCAAATAAGCCATTTCATTGTTTAAATCCATTTTTATACTTTTTTTACTAAATAATTTTATCAGCACCCGTATCAAATACGAGCCCTCTGAAAACAACGTTTTAATTAATAAGAATTATTTTTACTAAAATGCCATGCGCAGTGGGACAAAACTTAAAATTTAAGCCGATATATGTCTTGCTATTGGAGCAAAATGTAAAGGCCACTTAATAAAGCTTAATTCTAGCTTTTTGTTATCAGTTCAAAAGTTCAAAAAGTTTTAACAGGTATGACGCTATCATTTCAACTAATACATAGAAAAAAATTCTGGTTCTTAAAAAAATCTTGTCCTGGTTTTTTACATAGGTTGTTGTTGCATAGCTTAAACCTTTATTCTCCTAAGCAGATCATGCAAAGGGCAGGCGCTAAGAAAAGTCAGAAGAGAGCGAAAACAATTTAACCCCCATAGTTGAGGACTCTTTGCCCAACATCAATGACAAAGTTGGAAACCTTTCCCTCTAGGGTGTCCACTGCGCACAGTGTTTATTCACAAATTCTGAGGTTTTCGCTAAAGGATTTAAGTCACCGCTTAGTTTTGATCTTACTATTTAACGTCGTACATGAGCAGCATAAGTGTTCCTGCAGGGCCAGTCATACAGGCGTCAAACACAGAGTTCCGTTTGTAAACTGGTTTGCTAGATGGAAAACTGCCATACGTTGTTGACGTACAACAACGCTACTCTAGCCATGCCAACCTGAAACCATTTCTATAAAAGAACAGATCCAACAACCAGGTGGTATCTGTAGGCTCATGGGGTGCTGTCAAAAATAAGCACCGTCCACTTAGCTCAATGGTACAAGTAAAATACTTGACATTGTACATCATAGGTAAAATCTATTTTGTTACATTTTATTTTAAATAGTTGCTTTTGTACAACTAAACGCGTAAGCAAAGTTTAATAATGTTAACCAATTTAACTTGTTTGCTAATTCAGCTTATGAAACTCAAGTACAGAAGCAAACGTGGCTTGATTTATGCTGTACGAATATGTAAGTAGCAATTGTGCCCTGATTTTCTGTTTAATGGTGCGGTGCGGAGTCAAACTTTTTGTCTTCGATTTAATATTTTTTGTGAAAACCTTACCCTTGTCCTCAATAGCCCACAATTTTTTCAAAAAAATATCTTCAGTGGTTTAGGAGAAATGACCATACATGGGCACGGGGGTTGGGGAGGTTAAAGCCCCCAAATTCTAAGAAGGAGGGTTTAACCCCCCCCCCTCCCACTTAGAAGTGGGGGGTGAAGAAGAAGAGGTTAACTCCCCCAATTTTGGAAAAATGAAGAAAAAAATCTCTTTAAACGAACTTTTAACTGCTTCAAACTTAAGTTTTGAGGTCAAAATGAATGTTTTAAGCAATAAAAATCTCAAAAATCCGATAAAAAGGGCTTTTTTACCTAAAATTAGCGTTTTTTATCTATTTTTCCTTCAAAATCAAAAACAATATGGGTAAAATGCAATCCAGAAAAAAAAACGATATGGGTATTTTGTGTTTCTCGGATTTTAACCCCCCTTCCTAATTTGGGGTTTAACGAACCCCACTCCAGACCAACTTGCCCATGTATGGTAATGACCTCTCAAAAATGGCGTTTTTTGACAATTTTGTACGTAAATAATTGCTCAATGGGTATAAAGATTTTTGTTACAAATTATGCACCTAAAAAAGCGGCTAATTCTACTTTAATTTGATAACCAGATCGTTAAGATTTGCTTGGTACATTATTTGTAGAGATATTGCGTTTTTTGTACAAAAAACATTCGATTTTTTTGCTACAAACACGTTAATTTGTCATGTACAGATTTGTCAAAAAATGCCATTTCTGGGAACTCATTACTCCTGAACGGCTGGAGATATTTTGTTGAAAAAATTTTTGTGGGCTATTGGGGGCAGATGAAAGATTTTCACAAAAAATTCTCAAAATCGAAGACAAAAAGTTTAACTTTGCACCGCACCTTTAAGAAACCTAGGGAGAGCGCACAGACACAATTGTTGCTACTATTATACTTATTAATTGATTTTGACAGCAAAAATTCAAAGCTAATATCAACGGTTTTAAGAAACCAACAGTTTTCCCTGCAACGAATTCACTTGTATACACAATGTAAGAAAAGCCATTTTTAAGTCTGTTAGAAGGTTTTTTAGAGTATTTTTTTAATTTTGAGCAAAATTCGCTTTTGAATTTGAAATAGCCCTCTTTAAATACTATTTGCAATTTTCAAAAAAATTTTTTACAAATGCTGAATTAAAATTTTTGGCAAAACTTTTAGGTAGTCAAAAACGTGTTTTTTAATTAAGCTATAATTTTTACAACTTATTCATATTAACAAAAACATATAATATACCGAAAAATAAGCAACTCCTATATAAAAAAATAAGTATAAGTAGGCTATTATACCAAGCCTCTCCATTTAAATGGCACCCTCCATTATAATGGCATAGTAGCCATTTTAATTTGGCGAATTACAATTTAGAGGAACCCATTATAATAGCCAATTAGCCAATTATTGATTTAATTTCCTTTTATATATGCTCACACGTGTAATACAGTCCCGGCCGAGAAGGGCTAAAACCTACCCCAAAAACAATAAAGAAAATCAGCGACTAAGCTAAGCATAAGCAAAACCTAAGCTAAGCCTAAACAAAACCTAAGCTAAGCATAATTATAGCTATGTCTTAGCAAAACTTAAGTCTGAGAAAAACTCAAGTCTAAAGCCTAAGCCTAGGTGAAACCTAGGCAAAAACTAAGCTAAGTCTAAGTCTTAGCAAAACCTCTAAACCTAAGCAAAATGAAAGCTAAGCCTAAGCTTAAGCAAAACCTAAGCCTAAGCAAAATCTAAGCCAAAGCAAAACCTAAGCCTAAACAAAATTTAATTTAAGCCTAAACCTAAGCAAAACCTAAGCTATGCAAAACATAATCTAACCCATCCCCTGTCATTTTTGTGGTAGGTTTTGGCCTTCAGCGTATTGGCTGCATGAGTTTTTAAATTAAAGTGTAATACTGTCCCTAAGCCTAAGCAAAACCTAATCTAACCCCTCTCCTGTCATTTTTGGGGTAGGTTTTGGTTTTCAGCATATGAGTTGAGCATGAGTTTTTAAATTTCAGTGTAATACTGTCCAACACGGCAAAACTCATGCGGCCAGGACAAGAATGGTCAAAACCTACCCAAAAACGGTAAAAAAATCAGCGATTAAGCTAAGCCTAAGCAAAACCTAAATTAAGCCCAAGCAAAACCTAAGCTAAACCTAAGCAAAACCTAAGTTAAGCATAAGCAAAATCAAAGCTATGTCTTAGCAAAACTTAAGTTTAAACAAAACTCAAGCCTAAAGCCTAAGCCTAGGCGGAACCTAAGTCTAAGCAAAAGCTAACCTAAGTCTACGCCTTAGCAAAACCTCTAAGTCTCAGCAAAATCTAAGCTAAGCCTACGCTTTAGCAAAACCTAAGCCTAAACAAAATCTAAGCTAAACTTAAGACTAAGCAAAACCTAAGCAAACTAAACCTAACCTAATCCCTCCCTTGTCATTTTTAGGGTAGGTTTTGGTCTTCAGCGTACCGGCCAAATGAGTTTTTAGGTGTTGGTGTAATACTGTCCCACACGTGAAAACTCTTGTGGCCCGGACAAGAAGGGTGAAAACCTACCCCAAAAACGATAAAGAAAATCAGCAACTAAGTTAAGCCTAAGCAAAACCTAAGCTAAGCCTAAGCTAAATCTAAGCTAAGCTTAAACTTAACCTCAGCAAAACTTAATTCTGAGCAAAACTCAAGCCTAAAACCTAAGCAAAACTAAGCCTAAGCAAAATCTTAAACTAAGTCTAAGCCTAAGAAAAACCTCTGAACCTAAACAAAATCTAAACTACATCTAAGCCTAAGCCTAAGCAAAACCTAAGCTAAGTCTAAGCAAAACCTAAGTGTAACGCCTAAATTCAGTAGGGGATCAGCTACAGCGCACATTTTGTCTGCCTAGGAAAGATTAGGAGAGAAGAGTTAGAAAAGCCTGTCACTTACGCCCTAATGGGCTTTTGCTTGTCGCTGCAAAGTTTGGTCTTTGGCGCCAGCCAGGTAAAGGTAAACTCAGTCGGATCCGCTATTAAGTTAATAATTAGTACTTTTTATTAACGAGAGCTAAGTAGGGGGTTAACCGACTGAGCTCTCGTCTAAGCTGCCAAACGCGTATTTACGGTATTTAAATTTATTAGTGGCCAAACAAAGGTATTACCAGGCCGGTACACAGGAAAAGTGGGTAAGCCTTTTTTATGGGATGGCACCTAAATGGGACTTTACTTAGCTATTGTGTTACCTATAAAAATAATTACAAAATTTACTATGTTGTTTGTGCTTAGCTTGGGCGGGAACTTAACTAAAAATGGGGGCGCTTCTTGGTTAGCCGAAGCTGCGGGCGTTGAATAGGGCAATTACAAAAACGTGGCTTAAAGCCATTTTAAATACCTAATTTAGTAATTTGGGGACAATTTAGATGGCAACTACCCAAAAACCTACACGGAGGCAGACTGGTAAATACGGTGTGGGTGGGTAACCCAAAACTAACCCTTAAGTTAAAAAGGGCCTTAGCTTAAGTAAGGGGGGAATGGGGGAAAGCCTAAACCACCACTAACTTAAGGAGTACCCTAATTTAACTAAACTTAAGTGTCTAAAATAATCTTAAGGAGCTAGTGCTGACTAGCTCTGACCTAAGCGGACCGACTAAGCCACGGTGGGCCATTTTACCTGGGCTGAACTACGATCAATAATCCTCCAATCTGCAAGTATAAACAGGGTGACTAGGGGGGTTAAACCGCTATTGAAACTGCATATAAAAATATCACCAACGTCGCATAATACGCTAGTTGGCGCAGTTTCTCTGTAGGGGGGCTCGAAGAATCGCCATAAATTCCACCATAAAAATTGCCAATTTTTCAAGATGGGGGAAAAGGGGAAGCCAAACACGAACACTAAAAAAATGTTGGCCGGTTATAATGCAACCGGGACCGACTCGGCTTACAAAAGGGGACACGAAGAACAACCCCGGACAACCCAGGGGGGCGAACGAACAATTAAAGAAAATAGAGGGTTCCTTTTCGGAACCCTCCTTCAAAAATCATGAAGCTTTTCTGAAAACTCTCCGAGGCGGTTGGAGAGGGCTGGTCGTATGCGAGTCAAAGAAACAACTGACTTTTTGGCGAAACCGCGCCACTTATATATGCAGAATTTTAATAACAAAAACCCACGTGTTTGTATTTTGCAACACGCTATAAACCCCACTCCGGTCAACCGGCTACTTGCTGATTGTTTACTCATTTTGCGCGCCCCAGCAAAATGAGGAGCCTAAAACAGAATTTTGAGCAGCCTGCGGCGCGTAAAGTACGACCGCCTTTTCACTGCCGACTTAGTTGGTTTGTAAGTGAGGCGAGCCACCCGGGCATGAGAACGACGAGCTGCTTGTGCAGCTAAGGGGAGGGAAAGAAAAATATTTAATAATTATGCAGGAGACAAAGGGGCGCCGGGGGAAAAGGGGGACCAATGCATGGCGACACTTTTGCGTCGCATCTTCCCACCCAGTTTGAGCCGTCCCAGGTGAACCAAGGTAAGCGGAAAAGGGGTAGGCGAGCGGACCGAAAAGTGTTGCCGTCATGGTCAGCAGCACTGTTTGACTCGTATGTTGGTGTAGGTCGATTTTTTAAACGTAACACAAAAATAAAAAAAGAAAACACATATATTTTATTTTAAAAATAACTGGCCTAACTCAGGCGGTGCCATGGATGGGGTACACAAAAAAAACTTACAACAAGGCCCTCCACCAGGGCAATCCGAAAAACCGGCTTTTTTGATAAGGTGGAACAAAACACGATTTTTAATTTTTTAAGAAAGTTGGCGACTTATGTCACCGCTTAGCCCTGTTTTTAGGGGAGACTAGTAAAAAGAAAACACAAAAAATTAAATTTTATGTGGGGGGCAAACCACCAACTCAGCGCGGCCCTGCTTTTTAGAAATTTTTTAATTTTTGCATAAATCACGCCCTGAAATTTCACAGATAGAAAAAAGTAAATAAAGAAAGTTTTTAAGAAAAATACAGTTTTTTTAATAAAGCGCTAATCGCTTATGGTTGAGCATACTCGCCATCATTGTCCTCGTCATCCTCAGGGTTTTCCCAAATGCCCACGTCATCCCAGACGTATGGAGGCTCCAGAGGTGGGGACTGCGTGGAGCAGGCATCTGCGGGGGCGGGTGCAGATTGCCGCGAGGGAGAAGCCAGCCTTTGTTGCACTTCCTGCAGGGTTGGAGGTGGAGGCCATGCCCACAGCGGAGGTGGCGGGTTCATCAGAAGTTGCTCGCGTCTGACCCGTGCGGCTTCCTCTTCCAGCCGTTGAATGTGACTTTGATGTGCTACTCGTATTGCTAAGCGAAGATTGGGAGATGCTCCCTGGTGTTCCGGCACTGTAATAAAGGGAAAGTGTAATTTAGGGGAAATAATCCAAAACCAGGATGAACAGCAGGCCACAGTTCTTGCAAGGGTTTTTAACTATGAAAAATAAACATTTTTGTATGATTGATTTACCCAAAAGCTAAAAATTTAATTTTGAACACAAAATTATTTTTAGTGCGAGATGCCTATCTTTGGGGAAGTTCTTTCCCGAAAGTTAGACGGTAAAGCTGTCCTCCTGAAAAAAAGCAATAATTAAGTATAGCATTTAAGAAAAGAAACCAAAACTTAGGGTATTGGGAAAAAACTAATTACTAAATTAAGGCTACGAGGCAAACCTAGTGCAATAAGCCATAACGAATTAAATTTAAAGCTACTAAACTACCAGCGTGCTATATACTACAAAAACACAAGGGCCACTAATGAACAAAACGAAACAAACAAAACACAGTATACAAGGGTAGAGAACACACAAAAAACATGCAACTTACATGCCTATAACTAAGATAGAAGAACAGTTTTTAGGGATAGACGGGATGATTAGAAGCGGACAGAAGTAGAGGCAGGTTAATTGTGAAGCATAACACAACAAAAACACAAAACATTTAAGCGCATGAGTTGTTTTACCTTTATTACCAAATAACAATAAGAAGAACCTTTACTTTACCAAACAATAATAATTAGAAGAAGAAGCTGTAATTTTTTAACGCACACAAAACACAAAACGTAGGTTAGTTTGGAAAACTAAAAATAAAAATTTTACGATTTGCGCTTTTTCTTCTTCCTGAAGGTTGTGGAAATTTCTGCCATTATCTTGCCGAGAACATCGGCGTCGTCGATGGGGGCAGGGATTTCCTCTTCTTCCTCCGATTCCGAATCTGAGGATAGGGCATCCCGCATCTCTTCCGCATTGGCATTGGCCGCTTGAATTTTTGCTTCAGCCTCTTTAAGCAATTTCTTTTGCTGATGATATTTTATGGACATATGGATCCGGCGGAGACGACGCCTTTCTCTCCTTTTCTTCCTCTTACGGAGCTGAGCCTCATTGACGTCAGGATCTAGAGGGAGGGCCTCTGGAAGAGCCACTTCTCGTCTAACTGAGCATCCTCCTTTTTAGCTTGCTCCTCTCCTGGGGGATCCAAATCTTCCGCCCATTTGTTCGAATCAGGGCAATGTGGCTGATTTTTGACTCCTCTGCGTTTACCTATTTGAGTTCGTACACTTTCCCTTATGTTTACATAAAAAACTTGACCAAGGTTGGCTTCCCGAGATTTATACAATTTAAGCCTTTGCAAATTTACCCACTCAGTGTAATCTTTTAATTCGTCTCCATCACTATCAAGAGAAATGATTTTAGCGGTACCCATGTTATTATTGATTTGTTGTACTTTATAGGGTCCAACCCATTTACTTGTTAATTTATTACATTGTTTAGGTTTAATGGCAGGGTTATATTTGAGAACAAGTGAATCTTTGCCTACTGCTTTAATACAAACCCTTTTATCATAATTGCGTTTTTGCTTGACCTGTGCTTTAGTGATATTTTTAACTGCTAAATCCCTTGCTTCGGTTAGTGCAACCTTAGCGTGTGCGATGTAATCTTCATCATAATCCACATAAGGGGAACGAGCCTTTTCATACTTAACATCCAGTAGAACTCGAATGTCTCTTCCATAAATCAAATAAAATGGACTTTCTTGGGTTGAATCTTGCAGGGATCGGTTATAAGCCGATATTACGAAAGAAGAGCAAAATCTCAATCATCCTGTTGTTTGTTCACGTAGAGGGAAAGCATTGTACACAGGGTTTTGTTGAATCTTTCCATTAAACCGTTACACTGAGGGTGATAGGCAGTTGTAAAAACTTTCTTCGAAGCACCAATTTCACAAATTTCTGCTATTATTTCGCTTGCAAAATTCAATCCTTGATCAGTCAATATTTCAAAGGGACATCCATGAACTGCTAATACTTTTTCTAGGAGAATTTTGGCGATTGTCTTAGCTTTTCGGTCTCAGAGGGGAAATCCCATACCAAACCTTGAGACATATTCCGTAATCACCAAGATATATTTATTGCCCTTGTATGTTTCCTTGAGGGGACCCAATATATCCATGACAATTTTGTCAAAAATCTGGGTCACTTTAATGAGCTTGAGGGAAGGCCTCTCAGTTTGGATATCAGATTTACGATGAGCGCATTGCTTACAGGTAGACACATATTTTTTGACGTCTTGGTTCATTGAGGGCCAATAAAAACGGTTGGATACTTGAGATAAGGTTCGTTTGGTTCCCATATGTCCTCCAAAAATATCATCATGGGCAGACCTAATGGCTTCCTGACGTCGTTCCATTGGTAAACATATTTGTTCAGAGAATTCCAAGTTAAGTCTCTTTTTCCTGGGATGCTCATGCATTAAGACATTCTGTCGGAGGTAATATCTTTCCGCCCAACGTATAATATCTTGACGCAATTTACTTCCTTTCGGAAGTTTATTATCTTTCAAATACGCATAAATCAGGGAAAAATTGGGATCCTTTTGTTGCAATTTGACCAATTCTTCCATTTCATTTGAGGGAATGAGAGAAAGTATTGCGCAAGCAAGGTGTGTACCGGGTTTAGCTACTTCTTCTTTTTGATCAGCAGTCTCTTGGCCTTCTATTTCATCTAGTTCTTCAGGTGGGGGAATCCTTGATAAAGCATCTGCATTCCCATTCGCTTTTTCAGGGCAATATTCACAATTAATAATCAAATATTCATTCATCAAAAAAGCCCAGCGTCGCAGTCTTGCTGAAGAACATTTTCCACTATTGAATATGTATTGGAGGGGAGCGTGATCCGTTGTTAACTTAAATTCATGACCATAGAGGTAGGGACAAAAGTGTTTAACCGCCCAAACCAATGCCAAAGCTTCTCTTTCTATTGGGGCGTAGTTTCTCTCTGCACTATTGAAGTTCCGACTGGCGTATGCAATTGGTCTCTCTCCTTCTGCAAATACTTGCGAAAGTACAGCTCCCATGCCTGTGTCTGAGGCGTCTGTCGAAAGAAGAAAAGGACATTTGAAATCAGGAAAAGCCAGTACATCTGTAGAGCAGAGCTTCTCCTTCAAAGTATCGAATCCTTTTTGGCACTCCGGTGTCCAATAAAACCTTGTTCGTTTTCCCATTAATTTATATAGAGGGCTAGCAATTTCTGCAAAGTTTTTGATAAACCTTCTGTAAAAATTTGCGAGACCATGAAATGAGCAAACTTGTTTTTGAGTTTTCGGAACCGGGAAATCCTTTACACACAAAATTTTAAAGTGATTTGGTTGAGCCCCATCTTTACTTACGATGTGTCCGAGAAATTCTACTGATTTCCATCCAAATTGACACTTTTTCGGTTTCAACTTAAGTTTGGCTTGACGCAACCTGTCCAATACTAGATCAATATCCTTTAAATGTTGGGGAAACGTTTTTGAAAATATGATTATGTTGTCAATATATACTAGGCAGTTATGCCAGCACAGGCCAGCAAGGACGATTTCCATAAGACGTTGAAAACTTGCGGGTGCATTACACAAACCGAATGGCAACACATTGAATTCATACAGTCCACCCATAGGACTACAGAACACCGTCTTTTCTTTATCTTTTTCTTCGAGGTCAACCTGCCAATATCCCAATAACAAATCAAGGGTTGAAAAATAGATTGCTCCATTTAAAGCTTCCAGTACTTCATCGATTCTGGGTAGGGGGAAAGAATTCTTCTTGGTAATCTTGTTCACTCCTCAATAATCAATACAAAAACGGTTTGTTCCGTCTTTCTTTCTTACAATGACTATGGGTGACGCAAATGGATTCTTGGATTCTCTTATTACTCCTTTTTGAAGCATCGTCTTTATTTCTTCACAAATGACTTGTTTTTGGCTTTCTGCTACTCGATATGGCTTTTGCCTATGGGGTTTATTATCTCCAACGTCTATTTCATGCTTTAATAGGGAAGTTCGTCCAGTATCAAAAGGGCCTGAAGAGAACACATCTTTGTTTCTTTGAATCAATTCTAGAAGGAGTTCCTTTTGTTCCTCCGTTAAGTCAGATTCAGTTAGATCCATTTCCTTCACAGGGTCAAAATCTGAGGGTCTCCTTGACGTTGAAACATTGAAGACTTGACAAACTTCGCCCAGATCAATATCCTCCGATCTGGCGATAATATCAACTACAAATCCCTCATTGAGAACATTTGCAGTGCCAATTGAAGTGCCTGCGTACAGAGTGATCAGTTCTGTTGTTGGGTTCATTACTTCAATTATGGTTTTTCCTCCAAAGTGCGTTGCCAGCACATTTGCCAGGAACAAACCGGTGCGTTGAAAGGATGGAGCCTCTGAGTCCAAGATGATCGCTGCGCCTTGTGGTAAGGGGGAGCCTACCTTGACCGTCAGAGCAGTCCTTGACCTGGTGGTCAATACCTTTGTTGCATATGCACAAATTTTAATCCCGCTGATGGGATATTCCATGTCTGGGTCCATGGGAAGCCTACATCCATCACCCAAGACGATTCTCTCTTGTTCGAAGTTGAACTCAATTTTTCTAAGTCTTCTCATAACGTCTGTTCCTAACAAGACCAAAGCAGGGCAATTATCTTGCACATTTACCACAGAACTTATCTTCTCTAAACCAATTTTTAGCCTTACATTTCCTGTAGCTTGAAAATTTAAGTCTCCTGAGAGAGCCTGGGCAGGTTGACCTTTGAAGGGTTAAAAATCTACTGAAGGGAGACTTTTTACCATTTCTGTCGAAATGATGGAACACGTTGCTCCAGTATCAAACAGCGCTTTGATGAACACATCTTCAATTTTAATAACCTCAACACAACGATATGAATCATCCGTCTGTAACATATTTACTTTATGTCTTGATTTTGCTAAAGCTTTTTCCTGCCATTTAAACCTTTTTTTAACCCTTTTTACACATACACAAAATAGTAACATTAATATTGGACACAAGACAAGACACAAACTTTGTTTTCCAATTTTTAACAGAGTCTTAAACTGCCCCGCACACACGCTGGTTACTAAGATTAAATATAATACTAAATAACAGAGTACTTTTAAGAGCTTACACTTACAATCTTCCCGAGGGAAGGATGAGCGCGCGTACTCAGGAAAGCCAACGTCCCAACGCCGACAATCAAACATTGGATGCATGAGTTCACGAGTCTCAGCGGTCCGGCGGTGTTGCCCAATCCAGGGTTCTCATGGGCAAATAAAATATGGATGTGGCCAAATTGGTGGCCAAGGCACTCTACCGCTCAAAATTAAGTCAAATGGCACCGTGTGCAGGGTAACCGGAATCGGTGCCGCCATGTCCCTCCATATGTCAGGTAGCTGGCCGGGTGGTGGGGGAGAATCCCTTTCTGGCGGACGCGCCGCTCTTCGCCTTAAGGATGCAAAAACCGCTTCTTCTGTCGCTTGACCTCCTTGTCTTTCTGTCGATGAAGACTGCCACCTGGGGGCTGGGATCATTGGGATCGCAATCCCAACTGGTCGCCCGAAATCATCGACATTGTGCCCAAAGGGGCGGCTGACCTCTTCCGGAGGGGGATCCATATGGATTTCTACGTGGCTTTCAGTGGGGGCATTGGGGTCTCGAGCCTGGGCCAACATTCCTTCTTCCTGCGGAGGAGGGGAGGTTACCGGAGGGCCAACTCAATAGAGATAGGCTGCAATGTCTTCTTGGGATGCTACTTCAAAAAATGTCTCTAACGTCAAGGGCCGCGGAGGATCAGCTAGGACGGTTTGAGGGACTTTGTCGTAGCCTGGGACTTGCTGGGCTCCAAAAGAGGGCGCGGGAATGGGGTGGGGTCTGCGTCGCCATCCTCGACGGGGGGAGGCAGGTGGGGGCTCAGAGTGGGAGCGTGCTGTGCGGATGTCCCTGCCGCAGTATCTTTCTGCGAAGGGGAGATCCGTGCCATCGCGGGAGGCGTGCTTCCTTGCTCAACCCCTGGGGAGAGCCCTCTAAACCCGTCTTCCAAATTTTGGAGACTTTCTTCCCAAGTTGGACTGGTCAGGACGGGATGAGGCCTGGGGTGAGCAAACCTGGGCATTGTTGTTGGAGCCGTCCGGATACTGAGTCCTGTGCCCATACAAAATGAACTTGGAGTAGATTGGTTCATCTCTCCTGATATGTTTACGCTGCGCAGGGGGAGGGATAATTCATCATCATCTTCTTCTTCTTCCTCCCAGTTTTGGGGTGGAGCCTCTGCCTGCGAGATAGGGGGATTTTCACAGCGTCTCCATTCCCGCTCTTTTCTTCTTTGTCTTTGTCTCTTTCGCGCCGCCTTTTGAGCTGCAGTTCGTTGTCTTGGTTCATATGGGGGGAAGTCGGGCCCTGAGGACGTACTACGGTCGTCGGATTGATAACCGGGGGAACCCCACTCTGCTTCTTCTTCTTGTCTTTGCCTCTCTTCCTCTTGCCGCCGATTCAGTTCCTCCCCTCTTTGTCTAGCCTCACGCTCTTCCCACTGCTGTCTTTCTCTTTCACGATGTGCCAGCTGTTCTTGGGTGAGGAATGGTTTGTTTGCTCTTTGCCAGTAGGGAGGGGCGCTTCCTCCAGGGTGGACGTCGCTAAAGGGGGTCGGGATTCCCATTTGAATACCTCAGTAGGAACACGTACCGTACTTTTAAAAGGAGGGTCGCGTGCCGTTTTGGGGGTGACTACAATTTTTCTAGGCACCATGTTTTTGCCGTTTTTCAACTTTTCGACTTTCGGGAATCCCTGTTCTACTCTTAGGGGGGGAGGATCCTCTTCGACGATCGTTTCTTCATCTTGAGATCCTTCTTCTTTTCTGAACATTGGCCCTAAGGTCAGGGATAAGTCTTCGGCGGAAGTGTCAGAAAGGTGGGTGGGAACGCTCTTGAAACTTTCCTGACTTTAGGAAGTCCCGGTCTCTGCGCCCGAGGGGGAATCCTCCTCCACCGATTCCTGACTAGATAAATTCTTGCGTGCGGTTTCAGCTCGCTCAGTAGGCACCGTTTCCACCAACTCTGTGTCTGTCTCTGTGTCTTGTGCCAACCCTGGCCTACCCTGAGAAAGTTTACGAACTCTGCCCCTACCGCGAGGCTTTACAGGTGCCTTGTTAGCTGAATCCGCCATATTAAATTTCTTTAGCGACGTTGATACAGTATAATCTGAAACGACTCTTGCTATAAGATGTACACCAGGTTTATTGTTGTACATTCCTCTTGTTCCTGTGAACAGAGGGGTTACTTGGGGTAACCTACACAATAAGTCGCCTGGCTCAAACATCCTGGGCTGCCCTGGCGCTTCCGTGAGAGCAAAGGACGCTCCGAAGGCTGTACTTCCCCTTTTACCAAATCCTCTGGTTTGCACTTTGCTGATACTCCCAGAAGACAACTGAGGATGTAGGTCCTTAACGACTACCTTAGAGGGGGGAATCCTGTTGTCCGCCTCCACTTGTGAAATCTCTGGGGAATGAGATTCTGGATACCAAGGGGGTGCCTCAACATTCATCCTTGGGGACGGCGCCACACCAACATTACATACCGCAGTCGCACATACACGTTTATTAATATTAGAATTTAAAAAATTGGCGGAAGCCCACGATTGTTTGTTTTGGGGGGGTCCACCACCCTGACTCAGAGCGGGGCCGTTCCACTGATCCATCAGCACTGGCATACGGGGTTGATTATTACCACTGTTTTGATTTTGTTGTACAAAATTTTGGTTGCCGTTTTTACGATTGTTATTATTACAACAACCAGTATTATTATTAAAACGCCTGTTATTATTATTACGCTGAAAATTGCCTTGCTGATTACGACCTGTGGGACGTGAGGGGTTATTATTGCCGTTTTTGTCTGGACAATCACGCGCAAAATGCCCTGCCCTCTTACAGTAATTGCAAATTGGTGATCCACCGGCTGTCCACCGCTCCGGGTCATGCGCATTGGCGTGTCCCTGTGCGCAAGACATGGAATTTTGGGGGGGGTCGACTACCCTCTTCCCGGGAACCAGGTTGGGCTAGGTCCCTCTTCTCAGGTGAGCCATTTGAACAATTGAAAATAAAATTTTTGTCCTGCTCTCAAGACTGCTGACGGTCTTCTCATACCTCGAGTTTTGGGTTCGGGTCGCAGACCGCCAGTGCCGTCTCGCCCTTTTTACCTTCCTGCAGAAGCGTTTCTGCCTGCATAGCTAACCGGACCGCTTTAGTGAATGACTTGGGTCTTTCCCGAAGTCCAAACTTTTGCTTTATCTGAGGTAGAAGCCCTGTCCAAAACAGTCTTGTCCTTAGCTGCTCAATCAATCCTGGGGGCATATCTGCTGTTGTCTCTAACCTAGAAGCTTCAGTTAATAATTTAATTTGCCCAGCGTAATTGGTTATGCTTTTGTTTTGCCTTTGTGTCCATCTGTATAGGATATCCGTGGTAGATCCCACCATCCTTTCCAATTCTTGCGTAAGGGCTCGCACCACTTGTGTGTAGTCATTCCGGATATACAGGGGAATGGACTTGTAAGCTGTTGCGGCTGCTCCTTCAAGGTAACCGGGGAGAACACCCGCACGGTCCCTGACTGAAACACCAGAAGATAAGCACATTCTATTAAATTTATCTAACCACATACTAAAGGGCTTGGATTTGTCCTCTCCCTTAAATATACCCACTTGAAAAGGCGTTTTTAAAGCTGTTTTGATAAGAGGCGGCCGAACCTCCCAATGTACCTTGAAGCCTCTACTTGATGATGAGTTGCTACGACAACGCTGTCGTCGTATTATTGGCTTCATGGTTGAATCGGTAGAGTCGGAAGACTCTGACCCAGATGAACTTTTACCAGAGCTAAAGTTTTTTACAGTTTTTTTACGCCCCTTTTGGGAATGGGTTAAGCCTCTCCCTTTGGACCTGTCCTGGGGGAAACCCTCCTTTTCTACGGTTGTTTTGAAGGTAACTTGATGGGAACTGTCTTTTCCATCATCAGTAACTTTACATAGTCCGTCAGGGAATCCAGCTTTTTCTGCATTGACTCTAAAGCTGTTGAAGTCTGGAGCTCTGAAACGTTAAAATTTTCGGCCACAGCCGTATTAATTTTCTGGGTTGTTGCTTTTGAAACTGTTTGTGCAATGAGTCGACTTAGCTGGGTTGGTTCTGCTTCCAAAAGGTCTAGGTCTCGGGGGTTAGTGAGACCAGTGTTTGTGAAAATTTTGGCACATTAACCATAGGTGCCGGTGGTTCGGGTAAACCAGGGAGTAAAGTAGACGTCCCCGGTTCGCCTTCACCTTTTTGCAAAAAATTACCGTTTTGACCTTGTGGGAAGCTCCCCTCCGCCCACTGAGTTTGCTCAAAATGTTCTCGGTGCTTAATGTGGGGGTGATAAATGTGGGGGGGGAGGAATCCTCTGGGGGTCCAAATCCTGCGCTGATTCGGATGAATCCCTTTCGGATTCTAAGTCTGTCTTATGCAATCTTTCCTGACGTTTTAATTCAGCCGTTCGTCGGCATCCATACAAGCGATTCCTCAGGGTTCGAGAACCCAGAGTTGCCTCTGGATCCTCGTCCCCTGTCCCTTCTGGCGAATCAGAAGTGACCAAAATCCACTCGTATCGCTTAGTCGCGGGCACCCTACATTCTTTTCTTGCTTGAGAAACCAGGTCAGCTTCACTATTCAGCGCTCCGACCCTTGAATCTTGCCGAGGTTGTCCCTTCACCTGCGTAGCCGGGGCCTCGACATCTAATTTCTGACTTTTATCCCCGGAGAATTCAGCCATAGTTACAATTGTTCAAAGAACAATTATAACTTTGTCTAAATCAATGGAGGGTAGTGCACGAACTTCTGGGAGGGTAAACCTAAGAAACTCAAGCCGGGACCTACTTCCTAGGTACACTACCTGTCAGAATAAACACCACATATATATAAAAAAAAATTAAATAAAAATTATATATGATAAAAATAAAAACGACAGACTGAACTCACTGTCCATTTTCTTTCCTAGACGGGTGATCCCTACCAGTTTTCAGGCTTTTAATCTCGAAGCCCCATTATTGGCTCCAGAAATGTAACGCCTAAATTCAGTAGGGGATCAGCTACGGCGCACATTTTGTCTGCCTAGGAAAGATTAGGAGAGAAGAGTTAGAAAAGCCTGTCACTTACGCCCTAATGGGCTTTTGCTTGTCGCTGCAAAGTTCGGTCTTCGGCGCCAGCCAGGTAAAGGTAAACTCAGTCAGATCCGCTATTAAGTTAATAATTAGTACTTTTTATTGATGAGACCTAAGTAGGGGGTTAACCAACTGAGCTCTCGTCTAAGCTGCCAAACGCGTATTTATGGTATTTAATTTTATTAGTGGCCAAACAAACCTTACCGGGCCGGTACACGAAACACAGGAAAAGTGGGTAAGCCTTTTTTATGGGATGGCACCTAAATGGGACTTTACTTAGCCTATTGTGTTACCTATAAAAATAATTACAAAATTTACTATGTTGTTTGTGCTTAGCTTGGGCGGGAACTTAACTAAAAATGGGGGCGCTTTTTGGTTAGCCAAAGCTGCGGGCGTTGAAGGGGGCAATTACAAAAATGTGGCTTAAAGCCATTTTAAACACCTAATTTAGTAATTTGGGGACAATTTAGATGGCAACTACCCAAAAACCTACACGGTGGCAGACTGGTAAATACGGTGTGGGTGGTTAACCCAAAACTAACCCTTAAGTTAAAAAGGGCCTTAGCTTAAGTAAGGGGGGGAATGGGGGAAAGCCTAAACCACCACTAACTTAAGGAGTACCCTAATTTAACTAAACTTAAGTGTCTAAAATAATCTTAAGGAGCTAGTGCTGACTAGCTCTGACCTAAGCGGACCGACTAAGCCACGGTGGGCCATTTTACCTGGGCTGAACTACGATCGTTATTCCACCAATCTGCAAGTATAAGCCGGGTGACTAGGGGGGTTAAACCGCTATTGAAACTGCATATAAAAATATCACCAACGTCGCATAATACGCTAGTTGGCGCGGTTTCTCTGTAGGGGGGCTCAAAGAATCGCCATAAATTCCACCATAAAAATTGCCAATTTTTCAAGATGGGGGAAAAGGGGAAGCTGAACACGAACACTAAAAAAATGTCGGCCAGTTATAATGCAACCGGGACCGACTCGGCTTACAAAAGGGGACACGAAGAATAACCCCGGACAACCCAGGGGGGGGCGAACAAACAATTAAAGAAAATAGAGGGTTCCTTTTTGGAACCCTCCTTCAAAAATCATGAAGCTTTTCTGAAAACTCTCCTAGGCGGTTGGAGAGGGCTGGTCGTATGCGAGTCAAAGAAACAACTGACTTTTTGGCGAAACCGCCCCACTTATATATGCAGAATTTTAATAACAAAAACCCACGTGTTTGTATTTTGCAACACGCTATAAACCCCACTCTGGTCAACCGGCTACTTGCTGATTGTTTACTCATTTTGCACGCCTTTGCAAAATGAGGAGCCTAAAATAGAATTTTGAGCGGCCTGCGGCGCGTAAAGTACGGCCGCCTTTTCACCGCCGACTTAGTCGGTTTGTAAGTGAGGCGAGCCACCCGGGCGTGGGAACGACAAGCTGCCTGTGCAGCTAAGTGGAGGGAAAAAAAAATATTTAATAATTACGCGGGAGACGAAGGGGCGCCGGGGAAAAGGGGGACCAATGCACGGCGACACTTTTGCATCGCATAAGCTAAGCTTAAATTTAACTTAACTTAGCTAAATTTTTTATTCAATACCTATGTAATATAAAACAACAACAAGAACTATAAAAGGAAACTTCACAATACATTTCTCACTACTCACTATTCTTACGATTACCCATTTTTTTACTTCTTGTTCTACAAAAGATTAAAGTTTTTAAAATGAAAATAAATGTTTGTCTGAACCATTTAAAAAAAACGTCAAATTTCAGCTAATTTTTTGAAATTTAGTTATTATGTATGTCGGGTCGAAATTGTTGCTTTATCTTTTTCTGTATATAAGTCTGCGGAACCTCGTTTTTATTTGAAAAAAATGTTCTAATTGTCTCGTTCGTCACTAAAGGCATGTAGGTATATACTGCTTACCTGGTTAGGTATATAGAGTAATAGAAAGCATTGTTGGTCTAGTACAGAGTATAATAACCGTGATCTCGTTGTCCAGCTGACAGCATCTGTCTCTCTGAGATTTATCTCTTCATAAACCTTCCTTCCAACTTCTGAACCTAAACAAAATCTAAGCTAAATCTAAGCCTAAAACTTAAGCAAAACTTAAGTTAAGTCTAAGCCTAAGCAAAATCTCTGAACCTAAACAAAATCCAAGCTAAAGCTAAGCTTAAGCAAAACCTAAGCCTAAGCAAAATCTAAGCTAAGCTTAAACTTAACCTTAGCAAAACTTAAGTCTAAGCAAAACTCAAGCCTAAAACCTAAACAAAACCTAAGTTTAAGCAAAAGCTAAACTAAGTCTAAGCTTAAGCAAAACCTCTGAACCCAAGCAAAATCTAAGCTAAACCTAAGCCTAAGCCTAAGCAAAATTTAAGCCTAAGCAAGATCTAAGCTAAGCTTAAACTTAACCTTAGCATAACTTAAGTATGAGCAAAACGCAAGCCTAAAACCTAAGCAAAACCTAAGCCTAAGCAAAAGCTAAGCTAAGTCTAAGCCTAAGCAAAACCTCTGAACCTAAGCAAAATCTAAACTAAACCTAAGCTTAAGCCTAAGCAAAACCTAAGCTAAGCAAGCAATACCTAATCTAATCCCTCCCCTGTCATTTTTGGGGTAGGTTTTGGCCTTCGGTGGTCCTGGACAGTATTACACTTGTGAGTATATATTAAGTGAAATTAAATCAATAAATGACTATTATATTAAATGACTCCTTCTTTATTTTCATTCACTAAATTAAAATAGATACTATGCCATTATAATGGAGAATGTCATTTAAATGGGAAGGCTCATTATAATTGCCTACTTTTACTTACTTTTTATATAGGAGTTGCACATATTTTATACATTTGTGATATTAATAGAAAAAATATTTTAAATTTAATTAAAATTTTTGTGTAGTTTTAAGTATTTTTAGGTGTTTGAGTTTGGAATTAAATCTTACTCAAGTAGGAAGATAGGATATAAAGCTGAATTCGCCTGGAAATATGTGGAATATGTGCAATTCAAATATCAGTCTGTATTGTATAAATTTCTTAATTAAAATAACAAGGAATAAATAATACATACAGAAAAAAATGAACCACTCAATGCTAACTTTTGCTACTATACTGGTTCTAGAATTTCAAAATTTGCGCATCATGCAAGTTTCTGCGCACCGTTTTGCAGGTTCCTGCAGACCGGTGTAAAAATTAATGAAACCGGTGTTAGTGTCAATACCTAGTCCTAAAATGGTACTTTTAAACACACAAAAAAACAAAATCTGTCTAAAATTGGCTCAAATTCAATAAATTTAGTTTGAACCTTAAACACAAATTTAATTAATTGGTGGGGCTTCAATTAAAAAGGTCATATATAAAACTAATCTATTGCGGGTTTTTAGTTATAAAATATATTAAGATCAAAAGTGTGGGTATTAATAAATTATTTATTTTAATAAAGCTATATATGAAGTTTATACATTTTTTTTTCAAAGATGTTGCGGGTTAAATTCAGATGCATATGAAGATTTTGCTTTGATCAAGAATTCATCTTCTGTTTGTTTAACAATTGTGGTTCCCACCTTGTATCATGGTTTTCTTTTATAAGCGTGCATATAACAATAACCCACTCATTGCGTTTTGAAGGGTGATGTAAAACTCTACACATGGACAGTATAAAAAGTAGAATGGTAGTTCTTTAAATGGAATCCCATATAACCGGGATCTTATTAGATTGGTAATTATTTAAATGGGATTTCTATTATAATTGTACTTATTTAAATAGGATTTTATTTAAATTGGATCTCGAAACAAACAAATTACAAAAAAAAACTTTTATTAAGATTTTTGTAATAAATAAAACTTGCGGTCCCAAATTTGCCACTACAGGTGTTATAGTTTTCAAAAAAAAAGTAATTGAAACAATTGCCAGAATATTAAATATTTTTTAAACATAAAACTCAATTAGATTATCGTTAATTTTCTATTTAAACAAATTTTAAAAATTTTTATGATAACACAATCAAATTTATCAGTTAAGTCACGCCTTATTCACAAAGTAATACCGTTTAAGTGCTTAAATCGTTTTGAGTGTCGTTTGTGTTGAGTAGTGGTTATTTGATACACATTTCAAATTTGATCGTTTATAACTTTTGAACCCCTGTGGGTTTTTTGACAATTTTTTTAAAGTACAAGAGGCTGGTAGTATCAGTGATCGCTATAGCTGTCAATGATACAGTTAGCACAGTTAAAATGTAAGTTATTTTGAAAAAATATGCGTGTTTTAAATTACACCCATGTGTAGGTTTTTTAAAACAGTCATTAAACACAATAGTCAAAACCCACGATAATCAAAACCCTCCCATTTAAAAAGAAATTGTTCAGTGTTAAAGACTTTCACATAGTTATGACTTTATAAAATCATTTTTAACCAATTAGGGCTTGGGAAAAAATGGAAATCTTTCATCCATTGGAGATCCAATTTTTTCAAAGCGCTAATTAGCTAAAAATGATTTTAACAACTCCTGCCACAACCATTTCCATAGAGCAAAATATATACGATGTGATTACAACTACTATATGACATTTTGCGGTAAAACAGTTCTATCTGCGACCACGCACCACATGACTGAGTGTCCTGCCTTAGAACCGTACACAATGCAATCTCAAAATTTTGTTCCTTTTTGAAAAATCAGTTTTTTGCAACCAGGGTCATCCCCCAAAGTTGTTGCATCATATTTGTAAAATCTATCTAAAGGAACCCCAGCAGTTTTTATTTTACAGTTATCAAAAAAAACAACAGCAAACAGACTCTTTGCAAAGTTTAGCCCTCGAAGGAAACAGTTTGTGGAGATAGATTGTTGCAGAGTCTTTCTGTCAGTATTTTCTGGTGTCGTTGCATAAAATTTTGGGATAAATTAACTCCTGGCTTGTTATTTTTAAACCTAGAACCATGCGGATTTGTTCATCAGAGTAGACTTGTATGAGTTCGCGAAGGTCCTGTCTAGACAAAGGAAACCCCCACTTTCTCAACCAAATTAAATCAACGAATTTTTTTTATTTCTTCTTAGTAAGCACAGTCACAGCCCGAGTTTTTTCTAGTTCGGTCCAAAAACTTTTCTAAAAACAGAGGCAGAAGGTACTCCAGGTACTCTAGAATTTTGCTCCAGCCTGTGTGACTGATAAACCGCCTTCTTTCACTGCACGCACTGCATTTGCCAAGTTTTTTTCTGAATAAGTTCAGTAACCCTTGACGCCTGCTGTCCTTTGTTACATTCTAGGTATAATTAACAATAGAAATTTGATGTGTAATAATCTAAAGTAAACAAATTTTTTTTTTCAAACTCGATAATAATAAAAATAAAAATAATGATTAAAAACGAGATAATATGAGTAATATAAAGAATAAAAAATAGGATAAAAACGCAAACATATGAGCAGGAATGCATAAGAGTAGGGAATGTCCGACTGTGTGTTAAACTTTTGTTCAAATTGTAGGTAGATTATTCCACAGTGTTGATTTTTTATCACGTAGAAATAAAAATTTGCGAACGTAAAACTCCTAGATGAAGTTTTTCAACATACTACACTGTCGAAAAATTCAAATTAGTAAAAATATTCGATTTTTTAACATATAAAATAATTTATATGTCCGATGCAACAAAAAACTTAGAATATTTGACAACATTACGTGGAAAAAAACCTCTGCTGAGTATTTTACGTTCACGGATTTTTGCAGTTCGAAGCTTGCAAAATGAAAAATTGTAAACGCAAAATGCATACAATAATTTTTTTTACATAATACTGTGGAATAATTCAAACTATTCAAGATATTTGATGTTTTAACATGTAAAATAATTTATACGTTGGATTCAACGAAAGTGGTGAATATTTGACAACGTCACGTGAAAAAAAACATCATCACAGAGCTATACGTGTGCAGTTTTTTTGTTTGCAAGAATTGCGGTTCTCATGTGGAATAATCTACAGTATACGTAGAAAAATTGTCACGTAGATTATTCAACAAATTGTAGATTATTCCACAACGCGTTGTGGATTTTTTTACATGATAAAAAATTTACACCGTGGAATAATCTACCTATAATTCGAACAACTGTTTAACACACAGTCGTACATTCTCTACTCTTATGCATTCTTGATATGAGTAATACAAAGAATAAATAACAGGATTAAAAAAACGCAATCAAATGAATGTAGTGGAAAGTGGTACTATTTTGGCCAAGCCGTAAAATGTTAACCATTATTGAAAAGCATCCATTAAAACCTAAATAAGCGAAAACCTAGTTATGTTCATAATCACGGGTTTTGGTGACTAAATTTTACCTTTTATTAGTTTTAATAGTTTTAATTGTCGATTGTGGTTGTCCATTCTGGCCAAGACTGTACTACTTTCAGTAAAAAAAAACGTAGTAAAATGAGTAAATATAAAGAATGAGCAATGTAAAGGATAAAAAAATGAGAAAAACGCGATAAAATAACAATAAAATTATACATGAATTGAATTCAAAACAGGGACAAAAAGCAATATAAGAAAAAAAAATTTTACTTAACCGAGTTTTTTTTTATTTTTGGCACTTTGCAAATTTGGAAGCGCATGAACTAAAAAACTTTAATGAAGCACAAAATTTCCCTCAGAAATTGTACTCTAGCTCATGCAAAATACATATCAAACATTATAATCAGTACAGAACTGTTCTACTCAATCAGACCATTTGATTGACGCCTCCGAGGTAGTTGTTGCTGCTTCTGTCCTACCTCCTAGTCCTACTACTTTCCTATTGCGGTCCTGTCCTATTGCGTCTGCTTTGCTCCTTCAACATACCGGTGGCAGTTTTAAGTGCCGATCTAACTTGGCTATTTTAAACACTGAATTTGAATAAAAATTTAAAAAATAGCATTTTGGAAACTGCATAAAGCCAAATCTTCTTAAAACAAAATATTTTCAACATTTAATAAATTAATTAATGCAGATAAAGTATTACTTAGTAAATAAGGTTAAAAATGTTAATTTTTTGATAATGATAAACTTTAGTGTTTGCTTTGTATTGTTAGGTAATTATTAGCCCATAAACTTATCTTTCGCATTATGTTATTAAACCAACAATTACAGTTAAAGTCATAAATGTTACCATTATATATCACAGTAAGCTAAAAGTAAGAATAAAATTATATGTAAACAGTTATAATAAAGAAACAAAGCTAAATATTATTAAAAATATAATACTATTATATCAAGAAAAAATAAAAAAATTAGCTGCTATTTTTTAAGCATTTCAATAATATTCATGCGTAAAACAGCTGCCGTTCGAGGTGCAGGTTACCTGTAAATGGGCACTGGCTAAAAACAGCAGTATTTTTGCGCATATCAGAAAATCGGGAGATGAATGAAACATGACCAGGCAATATTCTCAAAAACTTTTAGGGTTGCCTGGAGAGTTATAAAATAAAAAAGTGTTATCTTCAGACATGGTGTAACGGCAAAATTATAATTTTTAAAACACGTTTATTCCAACGTTTCGATCATATAAAACAGATCATCATCAAGGATTTTAACGTAAGTGGGTAAAGACCACTTGCGTTGCCCAGTGGGTTTTTACCCACTTACGTTAAAATTCCTGATGATGACCAGTTAATCAAAGCAAAGTACAGAATAGGAATTTTAATTTTCACTGACTTAATGTTTCACTTTATTGAAATATATAATTTTCAGAAGTTAATTTAACCAGTTGTCTGGACAAAATTTATTCAACAGCGTTAATTAATACCCAAACCGTAAAAAAACAGAAAGAGTTTGGTTTAATTTTGGGGTGCATAAACCAGGTTCTTAAAAACAAATAACAACTACCTTGTGTTTTTGGTTGTGGTATTAATAATTAGTATTAATAATTAATTATTTTTAGTTTTTCTCAAACTAAATATTTGCTGCGGTAGCCATGTTCAAAAGCAAAAATTTGAATTCTATACGTGGGACTAGAAGCTAAAGAAGTCACGTTAACAGCGAGTTGCAATCAAAAATCTGTTCGTACTGAAATTAAGCAACCCTATAATGGTGTTTTTTAATCAAATAATGGTATTTTTTAGTCAGTGCCCATTTACACATTTTTTCCAATGATTGCAGTTGTTTTGCCATTTTTGTGGTAATAAAAGCTTTTATGTACAGACGTCGGATTCTTTTTGCTTTATTAAGTTCTTTGAAATAGGAAAGCTGAAGAAGGACATTTAAAGCAGCAAGTGGAATATGGGTGAGGGTAGCAAATAAATAAAAGGATAATTAGAAGCATTTTGTATTTAATGTAATAGCACGTTAAAATTAAGTGGTTGGAACACAAAAATAACACAAGAAGGGGGAATTTTTTATGAACCACAGCAAAAATTGTTTGTATTATAAACATTTTTTATGAAAACTGTTTTAACTTTTGTCATTGTTATCACTGCTTGGACGCAGAGTGTCCTCATCGCTGGGTATATAACGGCCGATGGAAGCTGGATATCAATAAGGCTTACTCTCACTGCAAAATATTTTTGAATATACAAATAAAAACTCATAACTGTTACATGATATATAATTTGCATAGGGTGTAGTTTAATTTGAATAAGCAGGAGCGGAACGCATCTGACTGGACGTTGAGTATTCAAAACTAGAACGGCCGATGTTTCCTTTCGCGGTTTTTCACCCAATTAACAAGTTAAAAATTAAATAGTTAAAAAATTGTCAACAATTGGAAATGTATTTTAGGTCTGTTTATCATTTACGTAAGATTCAAGGATTATAGTTTTGTAGCTTTTCAGTGAAACAAATGTGTTCCAAGAAATTTGTTTTTAGATAGTAATTGACATTATGCGAATTATAACCACTATACAACAATCTATAAACAATATAGGACTTTTAAAACTATGTTAAGTTTGGTGTCTTAGATTAGAGCCTCACTTTTTGAAACTCCAGGACAACATTCGAAGCTCTGTAGCAAGATTTAGTAGCTAAACACAATATTGTAAAAAATGCAAATTGTCTAGGTTCGAAAGTCAAAAGGTAGAGGTATTTTGTGTGTTTTTATTTTATGTTATTTTTGGATTTTTTAGAATTTTTTTATTTTTGGTTTTTTGATGATTTAGTTTATTTTATAAGGTGTTATGTGTTATTTAATTTAAAGATTAAAATTGACGGTCCTATAATTTAAAACTTCAGATTTTTATTTGTAGTAGGAATTATGTTTTTTTAAAAACCTAATCTAAATACTACAAATGGTAATTAATTGCCCTGGGCTGAAAAGTTATATATTGTGTTATGCTATACATTAACTGTGTAACTGTATATGTTATACGTCAAAAAAAAACACAAAGTACAAAGTTGTAAAACCAATGATAAAGTGAAATAGCCGTCGGCAAACCCACATAAAAAGAATTCGAATCTTATATTTTAATTTTAAAGAAGGTGTTTTGGAGCGCGGTGGATACATCCCACCGCTGACTGATATGAACAAAATTCGCCGAAATTTGAAATATAGACCGAACTTATTTTGATTAATTTGCCAAAATGTTTTTAACTATATATTTCTTAAAGTTTAGGCTTAGGCTTTCTAGGATTAGGTTTGAACAGTTTTATGCCCATGCTTAATATTCATGTGAGCTTGAATATAATGTGGATTAAAAGGTTTAACTTAATACAACCCTTTATTTTAATCTTTTAACATCATTTCGAAATTAGAGGAGAAGACAATTATTGTACATTTTGTTAATGGAAAAACATTCGTTTTTTAGAAAAATATACAAGAAAGTGCGCGCTTGCAATAATCTTTTAAGTCGTAGTGCCAAACACCAAACCATACCGAAATGAGCAGTATGGAGATTTTTTTTAATTTTATGGAGGATACCGATGAGAGATAGTTACTTTGCAAATTTTTTGCTATAAGCATCCATGACCTTTTGTAAGGTTAAAAAATGATTTAAACCTTCCTGTAGTAGCTTAAGAGTATTGGGTATGTTTCCCATTGCTATTTCGGAATTATAGATAAGTCTAAAGAAACAGGGGAAGAGTCATACTTAAATATCAGGAACCGTGACACCCCCAGTAGGATCCATATGGATGCCACTGAGTAGCGCCTCAAGGCGTTGCAGAACATCTTTTTCTGTGACATCACAGGATGACGCAGAATAAAATACTTCTGAAAATAAACGTTTAAAACCTACCATTGTAGGTTTGGACACTGAGACTGGTGTCACAGTATGCCTGACAGATGCATTTTGGGCTATGCTGTTTGTAGGCTGAAACGCCTTAGGCAGCATATTAAAAGCTGACACAAACTTATTTGATGTCAAATTTTTGGGTGTGACGTTAATGGTGGTAATTAAAGCAACAAAATTTGGTTTTGTTATTTATTAGGGCTGCTAGTGTATTTATGGGTACCACTGCTGCTAAGCGAAAATGCAAGAAAAGATTAAGGAAACCGAAGTTTCAGGATGACACTGATAATGCAGTGCAAAATAAAAGGATAAAAATTTTAACGAGAAATGAGGGAAAAAGGTTTTTACAGGTACCACTCACAGGAGTTTAAAAAGGCACTACAGTTGTTTCGGCACTATACGCCATGATCAGGTGCAAATACCATGTACAAACAAAATTTTTTGATAAAAAGAAAAGTACAACGTTAGTTATCTTGAAAAATATTAAAACTCTAAATTAGAATGTTATTAAAACTAATTAGTGACGTTCTTAGTTTCAAATATTATGCTCCAAAGCTTGAAATATCTGTTAAAATTTTTATCCGGGTTTTAGGACTATTGTTATTAATTATATTACGTTTTGAAAAAAGTTTAGTTTATAAAAAAGGACAAAATCGTCTATGGCATTATTCTGGAAATATTCAGTAAAGTAGTGCAAAAATATGTATTTATGCAAAAAACGTGCAATATTTTATTACAGCGCGTGATATTTTGGTAAAGAAAAATTTTTGTTGATTATTGAGTTATCAATATTTTGACTTTTCCTAGGTGTGATTTTTGGAGCTAGCTTAAAATTATAGTTTTGTAAATGTTTCCTGTAACCAATCATTAAATAAAGACGCTTTAGTAATAATATGTTTTAGAAGCGTTGAACTGAATTTTCGATTATGCGCTCCTCGGTTAAAGCTATCTCATTTACGCTCATGGTAATGTAACGCTCACAGATTTAAGTGCTTAAAGTGAAATCTTCAAAAAAAACGTAAAAGATGTGTTGAATAAAAGCAATAGTCCAAAAAGTACCAAAAAAAAGTAATCCTGTGGTTTATATGACAAATTCAAACAAATTTATTGTAAAATAGTCGTGTTTTAATTAAAAAAATGCATTTTTTATAACAAAATACAACTTTTCAATAAACGTGTCTATTTTGCAGTTTTCCCAGTTTCAATATGGATATTTAATTTAAAAAGAAAGTCAAATCGAAGTACGCATCCTATAAACACGCTTGCGACATAATTAAAAAAAACTACAAAAAAAAGTTTTACCCTCATTGAATGGGTACTTTTAAATATTTAGCAGAGTTTTGTCTAATAATTTTGGTGTTTTTTTGAAAAAAAATGTATGTGGTGTAATTTCTGGAAAAACTTACTAAAGTTTTTGATATCTGTAAAAGGCGCCCGTTTAATGCCATCCAAATGATATATCAGTCTTTTTTAAATTTAATAAATATATATTTTTATGGGATTTAATCCCAATAAATTAATTGTAAGCCAAGAAGCCAACAAGATCTTTATTCCAACGTTTCGAAGCAACAACGAGCTTCTTTTTTAACAAAGCTCTAAAACATAAGCAAATTATAACAATTAAAATTTTAAAATTATATAAGTCAATAAAACAGTTATAGTAAAGTTAAAACATAATGATATAAAAAATCCATATTACGATAAAACATATGAAAAATCAACCAGGAGTCTTTTGTCACGTAAAAAAAGGGACAATTATGATAAAAATAGGTGCTGAAAATCCTTAAGAAAACATAAAATGATTTCATAATTAGGTAAAAGGTGTAAAAAACAGTCATAATTTTTCCTTTATTTACACAAATAATTGAAGGAAATATTTTTGAAGACTTCTGCTGTAATGTTTTAAAAGCTGAGAAAATTCTTTGGTAAGTGTTTTTAGTTGCTAATTGAAGCATAAAATGTATTTCGGACTTTGCTATATTAAGTGAGCCTGATTTTGAGTTTAAATTAATAAGTAAAGCTTCTTTTTTAAGTAATTCGTTTGAGAATTGTTGTTTTGTGTGAGTTTTGGATTTATCAATTATTTTAAGATTTGAAAAGTCAATATTATGATTGGTTTCTGTAACATGTTGTTTTAGTGCTGAAGTTTGGTTATTTTTGTGTTCTTTTAATCTGGAATTGATTTTTCTGATTGTCTGTCCAATTTAAATTTTAAATTTAAATTCGTGCATGGAATATTATTCCTATTCACTATTCCTTTTGGTTTGGGTTTCGGGTTGTTTGGGTGTTTGTTACTCATTAAGGTTTGATGAAGGGTGTTTTATTTTTGTGAGACGGTTTCGATTTTGTATTTTCTGAGTAAAAATTGAATTTTTGGTGTAACTGTAGAAATGTATGGAAGAGAAAGGCGGCGATGAGCTGGTTTTGGTTTAGGACCTATTTATGTGGCTTTAAAGCGTGAAAAAATGTATGGGTGTTGTATCCATTTTTTCAAATGTTTGTTGTAAATATTTGATTTCTTTACTGGGATCGTTTAAAGTAGTTATTGCACAGTGTGCTAAGCATTTTGCGGTTGCGTTAAGTTAATGTTTTGGTTGATTGGAGTTGGCATGAATAAACCGGTTGAGTGTGTTGGTTTTCGATATATTTTAAAACAGTTTTGTAGATGTTTTGTTTTCTGTTTTTTTTTTGATTTCTATGTCTAAAAAAGGTATTTTGTTGTTTTGTTCCATTTCTAGGGTAAATTGAACTTGTCCTGTGTTTTCTTCTTTATTAGCTATTTAAAAGTTCTTGAATTTTTGAAATTGGTCCAACTTGAATTATAATAACATCGTCAATGTATAGACGCCATAGTAAAATTTATAAATTTTTTGTTCTTGCTTTTTCTAAAATTTTATGTTCTAACTGTTCAAAAAAAAACACAAGCTATAAAAAGGGAAAGAGAGCTCCCCATTGGTAAACCCCGTTTTTGAGTAAAAAACTTGTCTTTATGTTGGAAGTAGTTAGATTTTGTGCAGATTGTAACCATTCAATAATTTCTTTCATGGATAAATTTGTTTTGGTTTCCCATAGATGTGAATAATTTTTTAGTTGTTTTGTTCTTTTAAGGTGTTTATGGCATTGTCTACAGGTATATTTGTATAAAGTGAAACTATGTCAAAGGATGCTATTTTAATATTTTTTGGAAATTCCACGTTGTTTATTTCTTTGACCAAATTTGTTTTTTTTAAATGAGTTTTTGAGATTCCAAGCAGGGGTCTACGAATCGTGGCTAGATGTTTTGCTGGATAATATGTGACGGTATCAAATTGTGATAAAATGGATCTGTATGGCATTCTGGGTTTGTGTATTTTAGGTTTTCCGTAAATGTGTGGTTCTGTTCTTGTTCTTGTTCTGTTAAAATCGATTTTTTAAAAATTGATTTAAGTAATCTGTGAATCTTTGTTTTTGGATTAGATTTTTCTTATTTGTATGTTGTGTCGTCATTAATTATTTCTTCTATTTTTTAATTATATTCTTTAAACTTTAAATTTTGTCGCCTTTATTGGCTTGAGTGATGCAAATTTCTTTCTTTTTAACTTTTTGTTGTAATTCGTGTATTGCTTTATTTACGTCTTGTGGAATGTTATTTTTTGGTATTTTGGCGTTAGGAAGAGTTCCTCCAATTGATGTGCAAATTTGTCGCGGTGTTCAGATAATTTTTTGTCTGTTTCTAATAAATTTTCGATTGTAGAGATAAAGTCACTAACTGGTATAGATTTTGGTACTAAGCTGAATTTCCCTCCTCAAGCTAGGGCGTCTATTTGTGGCTCGGTAAATTGCTGGGAGGAGAGATTGACTATTGTTGTGTTTTCAGTGGCGATGTACACAAAAGGAATCCACAACAGTAGTTTATTTGCTAACAGGAACAGATAAACAGCAGCAGTAGCAAGCAGCACAAGGCAAAGCAGCAGTATAGTACAGGCAGTATATAGCCAGAGCAGTAATGGCAAAGCACAAAGAAACGCAAATATGCACAATAATTAGGAGCTAACAGGCCCCATTTATATACCAGCAAAACATGCTTCCAAAAGTTTCTAGAAAGTTCTTAGCCAATGAGCATTAGGTAATAGTATGACCTTACTTTCCAGAATGTTCTAGAAGGTTTCTACATACAATCTTAGGAAAACATTGTACATAACAGCTATACCTAGGGACACATGGCATGCATAGGTACATTAGCAAGCTAAAAAGCATGTAGTCTATATCTATTAGGTTTTATCACTGTAGTTTATATCAAAGTATTAGCAGTTTGTAAAGTATCTTAACACCTCCCTGCGAGCCTGAGGTTATCTCAGGGTGATATGGCGCACCTGTTAAGTGTACAATTTCTCGTTCCCTGCACCACTGCTGGAACTCTTCAGATGTGAAGGTAGTAGCATTGTCTGAGACAATGGTATGAGGGTAACCAAAATGAGCAAAGTCCTCTTCCAGCAGGTTGGTAGTAGCTTTTGTAGAAGTTGAACTTGTCGCATGTATGCAGGGATATTTGGAGTAAGCATCAATCATGACCAGCCAGTTGTTTCCCATGAAATTAACAGCATGGTCAATGTGTAGTCGGCTCCATGGTTTTTCTGGTAGCATCCAGGGGTGAACTGCAGGTTTTGATGGCTTGTTTTGATGTTCTGCGCAAGAGGTGCATAGATGACATGCTTCCATGATGTCAGCATCAATTCTTGTCCAGTAGACTGCAGTGCATGCAAGTTGCTTTATACGTTGCATGCAAAAACGTGCCAAATGAAGCAGCTCCAGGACTTTTTGTTGCAATGACACAGGGATTACTACCCAAAACCCATAAAGAAGGCACCG
>JASAMX010004135.1:0-34467 GCA_030248175.1 Microlaimidae sp. YZB2_3 | reverse complement strand
GTATCGTACACGGTTACATCTATGAAGGATACGTTTATTCCGTTGAAGTTGGTTGTTTGGTTAAATTTAAATATTGGTTTTATTATCAAAAACGAATTTATTACAATTACAGACTTGTGCACTGCCCCCCCCCCCTTGGTTTTTTATTGGTGGGGGCAATTCCAAAACGGGGGGGGGCACGGGGGCAATTTTTTTGAAATGGGGAGGGGGAATAAAACGGAGAGGGCAAGCAGGAGGAAACAGAAAAAAAAAAGAAAAAAAGGGGAAAAAAGAGAAAAAAGAAAGGAAAAGGGAAAAAAAGGGAAAATAAGGTAAAAATAGGTCTAAAATGGTTTAAAATGCATTGAAATAGCTTAAAAACTGCAAAAAATTTCCAATGATGGCGTCATAATAGGTAAAAAAAGGCGTCATAATTTCTGGGTATTTTTTTAATTTTCCGCGGAAAGTGGCAATAAAACGGGGGAGGGGCAAATCCTCCAATAAAGCGGGGGGCATTTTCAACCCGTGCACAGGTATGCAATCAAATAACACAACCATTCTTATTCCGAAAGAGGAAATCATTCCGGTGGGTGCGCTGTAGCCGAATGTGTCCGGGTAGGGGTATTGGTCCTTGGCGTGGACTGTGATCCGAACTCCCGTCGCCTCCGTGGTCGGCATGTAGTCACCCACGTCCACGTACAACATCACGCGCAAACCTAAACTCTCGTATTTATTGATTTTATTAATCGATTTTTTTTTATAAAAATACTAATGATTTGCTAGATGGTGGTTGGAACCTAAAAAACAATAAAACGGAGTAGTTACAAGCAAAAATTGAGAAACAATTTTTAAATTATTAACGGAAAAATAGGTGAAATAAATTTTGAGCCAGTGATTTTAATCTCATAGTCTCTTTATAAGGGGGTGTGCTCCTTTAATCGGAAAGGGTGGCCTTTTGGGCCTCTCCTTTTAATGGCGCCCTCCCTCCATAATAATGGCCTTTTAATTCAAACGAATATGCCGTTGGCCTAGTCACTTTAACTAAATGCGCACGCATCCCCAAATGAAATAAAACGTTTTTATTGTTTTGTGCTGAATAATTCGTATATCTTACCACTTGAGAATTACAGTTTTTTCTTTGTTTTTAGTTTGTTTTTGTCTTGGGGTTTTAGTTTTGTCTTTTTTATATAGGAGTTTTGGGTTGTTTGGTTGTTTTGGGGGGAGTTGCATTTTTCGATATATTATATCTATTTTTTTTCTCTCTGTTTTTTACACTCATTTTTTTTACTTTTAACTTTTGGATTACAACTCTTTTTTATAGAACGTCGTACTTCTGAAATATCTTTAAATTAAAAAAGCTTAGAAAAACGACCAAACTCAGCATACAATGTTAGTTAAAAAAAAACGAATATATGTTATATGTTAATTTTTTTAAACTTTTTTAACTTTGTGATAAGTATACTTATTGCTGAATAACCGTAATATTTCTTGATTGCTTTTTCAAATGCTTAATTTTTATTTTGTTTAGAATTTAATTTACTTTTTTGTTTATTTGTTAATTTTTTGTCCTGTTTTCCCGTTATAATAAACTAGACAAGAATATTTAGCTGGTTGGTTGTGGGAGGAGCTGTTAGAATCACTATTAGCCAATTAGCGCGTGGGAAAAAATTTTGATCTCCAATGAATACAACATCTTAATTTTTCCAAGACCTAATTGGCTAAAAATGATTCTATAGGATCATAACTCTGTGAAGGTCTTTAACACTAAACAATTTCCTTTTAAATTGGAGGATGTCAAAAATTATCGTGATTGGATTGAATGATTGAATCAAATTGAATTGAATTGATTGAAAAACTATCGTGATTGGAGGTCAAAAATAATCGTTTCTATACAAAAATAATTGTTTTATTACAACAGAGCTTAAAGTGGAAACTAAAAAGGTTATTCTTGTTTAAGTTCCTCAAAAGTACATAAAACAACAACAGTTTTCCTACCATACATTGGACCAGCCCGTCCGCTGGTTAAGTTCTTTTTGTGTTGTTTGCCGTGAAATGTGTAACAGGCACCAAAAGTGGGGTCCAAGTGCATGCTGAAGTCACTAAAAATAAATAAGGTGTAAAACATCGACTGTTATTTTTTATTTAGTCAGAAATATACAAAATAAACATTTTTACCAAAATTCATAACTTAAAGTCGTAAGGAGGGCTCTTGAAGCTGCTTTCGGTAGATTGGGGCAGGTAGGGGCGAGTCCACTAAAAGCGTGCCAAGATAGGTGCTACTTTAGCCTGGGGTTTATTTGGCACCTTGTCTTGATTGGTCAATTCAATTAATATAACCAATAAAAGTGGCCAAAGTGGGCGGTTCATTGAGATGGGCGGGACATAATAGCCCCTTGTTTCGTTATTGAGACTGAAATTTCACTATTGGGCACTAAATTTATTAAAATTGGAATGGTCCAAACTTTAAACATTAAGAAAATGCTTCAGGTATAGGTTGTGACTTAGCCCTTTAAAAGAAACTTCTTCAAAGGTCAGGGCTAAAATAGCCCTTAAGTAGGGGTTAAGATTACACGTTCAAGAAAACCCTTTAAGATGGGGGCTAGAATAGTCCGAAGTTGGGGGTTAAGATAACACGTTTTGAAGTAGGACTAGATGACTGACACGTTCAAAAAATAATCAAAAATTGGGGCTAAAGTAGCCCCAGACTGGAACCAAGATATCACATGATATTTTAGCCAAAACAAAATGCTTTGAGGGGTGGGAATTAAATCTGCATGTTTTTTTAAAATGATATTTTATGATGTTGAAGTCAATTATTTTGTCTAAATGTAAAATCTGGTAAATCCCACAATAAGACTAAGAAACTATTTTAATAAGACTTAATAATAGACTGAAAACATCTTGAATTCTTTGAGTTTTAATAACACCATTTTTACTCAAAACGCTTTAACAATCCCGGTTTAAAAAACAAAAAATTCCTAGCGAACTGTGTTACTATACTATTAACCATAGGTGGGCAGGGGGGAGTTGGGGGTTATACCCTCCAAAAAAATTCCGATTACAGCTTACACATCCTAAAATTTAAGGGTCCCAGTACTAAAAACACTAAAAATGGGGTATTTAAAATATATCCCAAAAATTTTTAAGACACCCCAGCCACCCCATTTCTTGGGGTCAGATATGCTCCCCAAAATCCCCAGAGGCTACCTACCTATGCTATCAACTAACCCATAATAAATGCTTACATAGATGTCGACGGTATTCTGTAAAAATATTTTGCCTGTTTAAAACTTTTTGTGGCCAGCGAAAACAACAGTTTTGTCCTAGGGTCTAACAAAACCATTAATCATTCTTAAGCAGGTAAATTAGTAATGAAGGCAGGTTAGAAACATCAAAACGTTTGATGGTGGCAGCTACGAGGAAGGTAAAAACCCCCCTTTGTAATTAAAGCACACCGTGCTTATCGGGTTAAAATCGTATTGAGGGTTTATGCACCCGTCGGAAGGGCACTAAAGCATAAAAAATATGCTCAAAGGATGTATGTTCGAACTAAATTGAAAGTGGATATCCAAAATATTGTGTTAAACTCTTCACCTTAATTTTAATTTTCTAAAAATAAACATATTATGTTAAATTGTCTAAAAGAGTTCGTAGCATCACTTGGCATTTTGCAGAGGTAGGACGACTCATTATAAAAACTATAGCCTATACAAAAATGATGCGGTCTGGCGACAAAACTCGAACTTTGAAATGTTATATATCCATAACGGAGGTTAGAATATGTGCGGGACATATATGGAAGCATAGCTCGACTCTTGGCAATCTTTTGAAAGGTTAGAAAAAAATGTTTTTCGATGACCTCATCACTACAGCCGATGCGGTGAAAAAAACCTGGTCCCAAAAAAAAAACTTTTTTATTAGTAAGAGATAAGAAACGCCGCTTTGTATGCTGTTAAAGCATACTTTTATGAGTTTTTTCATGTTTTCATAACATATTTTCATGTTTTTCTGAGTTTTTTTTCTGAAAGTTTGAGCGAAATCGGCTCGCTCAAACTTTTTTTAATGCGTTGAATGCGCGCGGTTTTCGCGATTTTTTGCGAATTTTTGTCACGCATTATAAATAAACGCATTCATCAACGCATTATAAATAAAATCTGAGCTAGCCGATTTCGCTCAAACTTTCAGAAAAAAACTCAGAAAAACATGTTTTAACAGCATACCAAGCGGCGTTTTTATCTCGTACTAATAAAAAACCTTTTTTTCGGGACCAGGTTTTTTTACCGCATCGGTCGGCTGTAGTGATGACGTCATCGAAAAAACATTTTTTCCTAACGTTTTCAAAAGATAGCCAAAAGTCTGAGCTATGCTCCCATATATGTCCCGCACATATTTTAACCTCTGTTATTGATATATAACATTTCAAAGTTCGAGTCTTGTCGCCAGTCCGCATCATTTTTGTGTGGACTATACTCCACAAAAAAATCTTTTAAACGGTTACAGTATAAAAAATAAACGGTTAGAATTGAGGATTTTTTGCGAAAGTTCTCGATAATTCACAACTTCTATTGTGCACCGTGCAAACTCCGAAGTGTGACATGTAAATTTTTGTAGTTAACTTTTTTCTCAATGTATTTTCAAAAACACATTAACATCATAAAGTACACAAATTATCAGGATAAACTTAAGCCTGAATTAAGGTTTTTGCTTAGGTTGCATTTGGAATGTAAAATTATTCATGAGTTCTGTCATGATAAATTTTACTTTTCAATATCGCAAGCGCGTCCGTTGAAACTGCATTTGTGAATCAATTCCTCTTTCGTGTAAGACAAGAGCATCCGCTGCTCTCGTGTCAGAGTTGCCATCGCGAACATGATATTCTCCTTCGCTTTCGTCACTATCGCCACTTCGTCTTTCATGCCATAAAATATTGCCACATTTAATTAGTTAGTTTTTAAGGAATAATATTTATCGCATTTGAAACATTAATTTATTTTTTCAATTATTATTTACAAAATCATGGGTGGCGCGGGAGCGCCACGGGGCGATTTAGCCCCGTGGCGCCACACCAACCATTATTAGAGAACGTGGGTAAATATTGAAATTCAGAACCTTCTTCTTCTTCTTCTTCTTCTTCTTCTTCTTCTTCTTCTTCTTCTTATTATTATTATTCCAACGCTCCATCCTTAAAAGCGATATTCCTCATTCGTTACTGATTGATCAAAAATAAACATGGGCTCATAAGAAAGAAGAAGGAATTACGCAACTTTCTTAGGAAACACTTTTTTCATTTAGGTCCTTGTTATCGATTTATTGATCAAAATAAAAAAATTGAAAAATAGACAAATAAAAACTCCCAACCGCACAATAACAACCTTATTGCAACAATAAGGATTGCACAGAGCGGACAACCAACATCCCCTCATAAAAACCGCACAAAAAAAGCAGACCAGTTTTAATTGGTAGGACAAACGGAACCAGTTCCCAGCGCCATCTGCTTCAACCGCGCGGAAATCGGCGAAAACAACAGAGTACTTTTTTTAATTCTTGCATTACTGATGACAAAATTAATTCAAAGTTTTGATAAGGAAATAAGGAAATAATAATAAGCGTCGGTGGCGCGGGAGCGCCACGTGCCGGTAGGTAATCATCGGTGGTGCGGAGGTGCCACACTGCAATTTAACCCACCGCACTGCGCCAACTATACTTAGAGAACGTGAGCAAATTTTTTAATTCATGTTCATCACCTTCTTCTTATTATTATTTTTAATTTAGAATTATAATTGCAATTATTGGCGCACGGCATCGCGCCAACTATATTTAGGGAACGTAGGTAAACTTTGTCTGGAGCGCCACTGCACCGCACTAACTATAATTAAACAATGTGGGTAAATTTTGTAATTTAAATTCATCATCTTCTTCTTATTATTTTTTATTTAAAAAAGTATATCTCGGCAACGGAATTATTATAAACATATGTCATTGCGCAGCTAAAACTATAGTTTATTAGGCTATTTTTTAATTTAATTCCAAAAAAGTGGTGGACTAGCCTTAAAAAATTCTCTAAGAATAGAGCAGGAAAAAGGGGCGATTTTTCCCCGGGCGTATGTTTAGACAGAAAAGATGTGGACTAGTCTGAGATGGACATTATGTGGACTATAGAAAATTTGCATTTGGTTTGGGCAGCTGCTCACTAAATAAAAATTTCTACCATATGATAATGATTTGTTTATACATTGATCTAATCACACAGCACTGTCGCATTTTTTTTAGTTTGATGAAATGTCAATTGAAAAAAATATACTCACAGCAATCTTTGACAAGCGCGAAATCGCCACTTTTTCAAATTTATAGTTGTTTCTTACACATACAAATATAACCTTCTAATTGAAAAAGTGGCGACTTTGCGCTTGTCAAAGATTGCTGTGAGTATATTTTTTCAATTGACATTTCATCAAACTAAAAAAATGCAACAGTGCTGTGTGATTAGATCAATGTATAAACAAATCATTATCATATGGTAGAAATTTTTATTTAGCGAGCAGCTGCCCAAACCAAATGCGAATTTTCTATAGTCCACATAATGTCCATCTCAGACTAGTCCACATTTTTTCTGTCTAAACATACGCCCGGGAAAAAATCGCCCCTTTTTTAGAGCTATTTTTCAGGGAGGCTAGTTATTATGAAGTTTAGTGTTGATTTTTGTAATTTTTAATATTTTGCTACATTAAAATAGTATTATTTATTTCTAATTAAAAAAAAATATTTGCTTTCGCTGTAGAAATCTTGTCCCAATTTTTTATGAACTTTTTTTAAATAAATCCAACATCAAAAATAAACCTATTGCAGTTTGGTAAAAATACGGAAATTAAAACAGTATTAGCAGTTTAATTTTCAGTTTCACAAAGTTAAATTTGTGTCAAAAGAGCAATGCGTTAGATAAAAAATGAATTCATAATACAGCGATAAAGTCTTTATAATGTATTTTTGCTTGAATATTGCACAATAGTGTTTACAATTTAAAAAAAACACGTACTGTGAAGCCCATGCGCTGCTAAAAAGTTAGGATCTTCTGTTGGCGGTCCAGCATGGTACTCCCAAACTTTCAGAAAAATTTAATTCGATGAGTTTTTGTCGCAATACAGTAAGTTCCTAACAAAATATAACAATACATTAAGATTAAATATCCAAAACCATCCTATCAAAATACAATTTAATATAATACACAGTAAAACAAAATGAACGCCAATAAATTTGTAAGATTTTCTAGAATATATCAAATTGAATCCTTCACACCTTCGTTGTGCTGCATCATTTTATTCTGCAACAACTCATCACAACAACTTTTTTACCGATAATCGAGTTTTCGTTTTATTCATGATTCAAAATTTTTAAAAAACATACAATGTATTCATAAATTAAAACTCATTAGCAAAATATTTACCGGCGCAAAACCATTTGGCAGTCTTCATTTTCTCTCTCGTTTGTCGGACAAAAACCATTGGCCAAACATGTATCACACTTTTTGTTTTCTCTTTCCATTTATTAATCTGAAAAAATTCGTAATTACCAATTTGTTTGTGTTTAAACTTTGAAACACTCATTATTAATATTTAAAACCATAAAAATTTTTTTTTTCACACAAATCCCACGAGCTTTGATACGGTTTCAAGGATTTTTGTTTAAGGTGAAACCATGATATTTGATAAAATGCGTTGCGTTTTTAAACTCTTTGTTTGTGCATATAATTTCTAAAAAAATAATTTTTTAAAATCCTCTTTTCTCTGCGTAAGTTTTTCTATATAAAAGTAAAATTTTCTTTTCCAGACGGAAATACCAGCATAACACAAAACAAAAAAAACACATACCAACTGTAAACCTATTGTAGAAAATATTTTTTTCAATTAACTATTGATTTAAATTTTTTCGGATTTGAAACAAATATAAATCTTTAGGTTTTTGTTATCGTAACGTTGTTTTCTTATGAATTTATTACTATTAGTTTCAACAGAGTTACTCTTCTTTAAACAGAGGTATCTAAAAAATGTTCAAACCGTTTTAAGCTAGCGCTATTCTTGGTGATAACTGGCTAAACTTTAACAATTTTCGCTTTAATAAAATATTTTTCCTCCGTGTCAACTACATAATAGATAAAATTGTCACAAATAAAAAAAATTTAAACCAAATTACTACACTTGCATCATTAATATAATTCTACCAAACAAATTCGCTATATTTATTAAATGGAAAGGAGGCCCTTAGGAAACGGCATTATTGGACGAAAACTTCATGTTGTACTCTTTGCCGAGTAAGCGCTTATTTTAGTAGTTTAAAAATTTATTTATTTCGCATAACGCAGGATGCGAAAGGCCGATGTTATTCAGCACTAACTTGGCCAACCAAATATCTATTTAACCATCTTAAGACCTATTATCACAATGTAGCTTGTCTTAGTCAGGAATCGATCCAAGGACCTTCAATATGCAAGACATGAGTTCTGCCACTGCTCCACGACCTTCGCCTCGAAAAACGCTCTTTCTCGCAGGAACAGACGGTAAGGGTACCGTAGTAGTATTTACAGTAGCGAATTCTGTTCTTCAAAATTATAGCTAATTCTGTTTGCACATTGATTGTTTAAAAAAATTTCAATAGTTAATATCGATATGGAGCCCTTAGCACGGTTTATTGTTTTAAACAATAAAGTTTTAATTTGAAATAAGAATCAATATTCTTTAAAAACACTTTTCCAGAAACTTTAGTAAGGTTCAAGAAAACATGCGAGAATAAGGTTTGTACTCGAATGTGGACTAAAAAAAGTTTTAAGCGAGCACATTTGGCTGAAAGAAAAAGTTGATTTAGAACGATAGTTATATCAGTGTATTAAAATTCTAAACTCTATACACTGATAACGCTTTTCTATAAACGGACAGTACCATTAGCAATATATAGTACAAATCATTTTTGTACAGACTTTAGCTTTACCGGATAGCAAGGGAAGGCGTTATCATACATTCGATCGAAAGCGCACAAGCACTGCAGATCGTTTTTCGTGAGTTCCTCTTGGCTTGGTGAGTGTCATTGACGCAGTCGGGAATGGCCTACCACAACGCAATTCACACCTGCAAAGAGAACAAGAATCAAAATCTATAAAAATTCTATCAGTAAACAGTGGTGTTGCACCCTTAGTTTTGTAAGACCCCAGCCAGTAGAAGCTTTTTTAACAAACTTATTTGTTAATGTTTCGCTGGCATCATGTACCTTGAAGTAAGTAGGTTTTAAAGGCAAACGCTGGAGAATTAGAGAGTCCAGGGTTTATTAAAAATTTTTACAAAACTACAAGTTCGTTGTTATCGCATAACGGAATGGCCCTTTTAACGCAGTAGAGCGCCTGCAAAACTAAAATAGAAACAGTAAACAATAAGAAATTCTATTTTTTTAACATTAGACTGGTAAAAATTGATCGGCCCCTAGCACTGCAACTCTGTTTATACACTGAAGTATGCAATAAACATAACAAGTCAGCCATAATGGATAATTATCGTCTCTGCTACTTATCTTTTGTAGTATGTTACAGATCAACCACTAAAAAGCGCACGAAATTTGGAATTGTTTGATTTTCATACTACAAAAAATAATCGGGAAAATACAGTTAATTATCACATTATGGTAAAACATGTATATTGCATACTTCATGTCTAAAACAAAGATTCCAGTGCAAGGGTGCCTATAGTTATCTACAAGCTAAATTAACAAAGTGCCAATTTTTTTTATTTCAGTTTTTAAATTAGAACTTATTATTATTTGAAAAAAAAGATACCAATTTCAAAAAAGGATTGCTAAACACTTTTATTATTATTGTTGATGATTTGGTTCGTAGTCATTTCTACAGAAAGATCCAAAAAAACCTCATATTTTCCATGAAAAAAGCCACAACCACGGTGTAGTCCTTCAGATAATTCGTTGAAGAAAACTTCAGTAATTCAAAGAAGTAAAAATTTTAAACAAACACCTTTAAACTCATTTATAAAAAAATGATTCTTGTTAAAACAAAAGAAGCAAAAGAAACTCAAATCAATTTTTACGTTTGGATATTGAAGGCTAGCAAACATGGTATTTTGACGTTTCTCCTTTTGCGTCTGATCCATGTTGGCTGGCTAAGTATACCTACCGACTGATTCGAAGTCTAAAACAAGGATTAAAATTCTAAAAAAAATTTAAGATTTGAACATGTATGTATGAAACGATTATTTAGGAAAAAGAATTTATTCACAACAGTTGGGACTGATTACGTAACACGTTACATCTGTTTGGTGAAACATATGGAGATCCAAATATGTTTTATTTTTATGAGAGCCAAATGTAGACATTTATTTGAATTTAAAATTTAACAATTTACAAAAATAAGGGAAGTATTTTTCTTTTAAAAAATAGTTATATGTAAAACTTTCAAAGAGTTCCTTGAGCTTAAAGTCTAATTTCGGGTTACCGATACAATCTTTAAATATAAACTGAAAAATGATGTTAATATATAAAGTTTACCATTTGATTACATTGATAAAATTCTAAAAGGATATAAAACTTGATAACTGGAATAGGGTTGAATTTTGAAACAAATTATAAATTTCGTCTTGCTGATTATTTTTCTGATTCTTATCATGTGAATAATCAATATTTTTCACCAATAAAATTTGAGTCAGAAGTTAGTATTGTTATCTGTTTCCTTATATTTTCTAATAATTAGTGAAATTGATTTTATATCTAATGAATAGTGAGATGACTGGAAATATTAGTACTGTTAATCGTATCTATCCATACAGTAGTTGATTTTATCAATTGTGAGTATCTTTCGCTGATTGTAATGATCTGTATTTTGTAAACATTTAAAAATCTTTTTTTAAAAAAGCAAAAAAGTTTAATCAAAATATTACTTTAAAACGAGATATTCAAATAATAATATATTTCAAAAATAATAATGCTATATATAAAATAGTGTTAATCATTAAAATTCGATTAAAGACACATGCTTGTATTTTAAAACACGTTGCTTTGTGTTTCAGAGTTAGCAAGTAGAAAAGACAAAACGTTAGAGCTAAATTGGATTTCTATGTTTGATAGAAGCTATTCATACATTCAAAACATACTTTTACTCAATTAAAGATTTTTTATAATATACTCATTTTTTTAGCAACAGTATCCTGGAACGCATATCAACCATGTTAAACCTTTTGATTTATGTATTTATTCCATTAAATTCATGATTCGTACCCTGTACAAATCGTCAAAGGGCAAAGACCAAAAGTTGGGCTTTTATAATTTATATATTTAAGACCTTTTTTTTTAATTTAAAATTTTTTTTTACTTATAAGTAGGTCAAAAATTACTAAAAATGCAAAAGAGAAATTAAAAAAACGCTTTTAATTGCCCAAAGTGAGTTTTAGATATGTGTTTAGATAAATTTTGAGACGAAATGTGAACGGGGTCACATTCTGAAGAAACACTTATATTCACCCCGAATCCATTCCAATTAAAATGGAAAAAATAATTTTTTGTAAACTACTAAGAATACCGCATATCAGAGTGAAAATGAATGTAATGAATTTTTTTTTTTTCGAATTTTCGCGCGCGGCAAAACCACCTCGCGCAAAATAAAAAAAAATTTAGTCAATGCCAAGAATTACATGAAAATTAATTAATTTATTAATTAATTTTCATGTATTCTTGTCAATGCGCGTATTTTATTTTTTATTAATTTAATTCTACTTGAGAAAACATTTTATCCACCTCTTGAATTGGATAAATTCTTATCCTCGAAAATATCAAAAACAATTGTATACCGATTTTAACCTGGATAAAATTGATTTTTTTCTTGCATCTTTTGGCACGTAAAAAGTTATCCCGGGATAACTTTTAACCGCGCGTCAGAATGCGTCCCCAGTATTACAACATTTAGAATATTTAACACAAAAGAATGTCCGACTATACACATTTTCACATTATATTCTTAATAGTACCAAATATTTATATAGATATTGATTTCGTAACAGTCCCGTTATTAAAATTATAAACGCAAACAATAAGTATAAAAAACCTAGAATTTCGTTGAAATGTGCAGGATTCTTAACTATTTGTCGCTTTTTGCGTTTCTTTCTTTGTCAGGTTTTCCAGCGTCTTGCAAAGCACTATCAAAAGCTTTTAGCTAAATATTATCAAAAACACAAAAAATACATTTTTATATCTTTTTATCACTCAATAAAAAGAGTCACCCAAATTTTTGGCACATTATAAACTAAAGGTAAACCCAAGGTGGCTGCAACATTTGTTTGTTGGATTAAAAAATACCCCCGTTAAGTAACCGCTCAAATCACGAGAAACTGATCATAATTTGTATCGAAACAAATACTCCGCATTAAATAGAATCTAATTGGCTGATAAAGTGACGTCAGACTCTCGTGATTTGAATGGTTACTTAATGGGATTATTTTTTACTCCAACAAACAACTGTTGCAGCCACATTGGGTTTACCTTTAATGATCCATAACAATCATTAAAACTATTTAAATACAGATTACCGTTGAAATCCAACTATATTTATATATTTTTTACACTATCACGATTTGAGATTAGCAAGATTAGCAAAATAGTTTTCAATATATTATAAAAATAATACAATATAATAAATCAAATTTTTGAAAAGGAGAAAGAATATATTTCGGTATATTTTTCCCCGAGGGAAAAAGATTTATAACTTTATTTTCGAGACTAAGGACTAAGATTAATATTTGATCTACTCATTTTCTAAAGATTCTTCAAGAAGGGCGATTTACACTATTGTGTACCAAATGTTTTCAACAATCCTTTAATAGTTTTTTTTTTTTTTTTTGGGGGGGGGGGGGGGGGGGGGGGGGGGGGGCGGGGGGGGGGAGAGAGAGGAGAGAAAGTATATATATTATATATATTTATTAAAAACATAAAAAACACAAAAAAAAAAAAAAAAAAAAAAAAAAAAAAGAAAAACTTCACAATCTATTCTCTGTTTTTTTTAGCGATACTGGGAAAATTTTGACAAAAAAATTTTTGTTTGAGCTCTTATAACTTTTGAACGCGCCGCGATCAATATGCAAATATCTCGCGTTAAGGTCCTTGTACTTTTGGCTACCTCCTGAAAAAAATTTTTTTTCAAAAATTTTGGGGGTTAGCCCCAAAACCCCCAAATTTAGGGGCAATTTTTTTCAGCCAAATTTCTAACTTTTTACCATATGGGTCCTTACGTCTGAAAATTTTTGTGCAGATTGCCCATACTTTCCTGAGCTTAAAAATATATAATTTGTTAGGGGTAACCTACCTGGGTCGGGTACCCTGAGAGGTTAAAGGGGGTCAATTTTACGATTTTTGCTAAAATTCTTTGTATGGGGGTAGCAAGTGCATATTTTGGCATCATGCTCAAAAACTGTTTGAGCCACAGGTTTGAGACCGGGGGGATTTATGCGGAATTTTAAGCTCTACATTTTGGTGATAGTCCCAAAAAAATTTTTATGCCCTAAGGCACTGCAATGGCTGACCCCTAAAAATAAAACTTTTGACACAGCCCCTCTACATAGGCGAGTAATATATCATTTTAAAGCTCTCGGCGTGCTGATTTTAAAAATATAAAAAAATTTGCTCTAAATGGTCGGGTAACCAAAATACAGACCCCTTTGTACCCCCAAAATTAGTAAGGGGTGATTTTTTTGTTTTTATTATTTATAAGCCGTGTTTATATTCGTTTGAAAGCTCTATGCGTGCTGATTTCAAAAATATTAATTTTAGGTTAAAATTTTTTATGGTTACCCGGTTACATACCCCCAAATACCCCCAAATTTGAAAAATGGTAATTTTGTCATTTTTTTTATTTTAAGTGACGTGTTTATACTCATATGAAAGCTCTCGACGCACTGATTTTAAAAATATATAGTTTATTAAATTTTGTTCAGTGGTTACCCAATTTTGCACCCATCAATGTACCCCCTAAAATTCTCAAGAGGTGATTTTATTATAATACCGTCATGTTTGTACTCATATCAAAGCTCTCGACACGCTGATTTCAAAAAAATTATTTTTAACTCGATTCACCCAATGGTTACCATTTTTAGAAGCCCATAATGTACGTCTAAAATTTTTTAGATTTTTTATATTTTATTATTAATACAAGCTTATGTTTGTACTCATATGCTTTTTTTTCTCATTTTCCATGGTTATATTTTTACAACCCATAATGTACCCCTTTTTTAGGGTACTTTTTATATTTTAAAATAGTCATTTACTCATATTAAAGCTTTCGACACGCTGATCTCAAAACATAAATTTAAACTCAATTCACCCAATGGGTACCATTTTACAACCCACAATGTACTCCTTAAAATTTTTGGGTTTACGTTATGGGTTATAAAAATGGTAACCATTCGGTGAATTGAGTGTAAATTAATATTTTTGAGATCAGCGTGTCGAAAGCTTTAATATGAGTATAAACAAGACGGTATTACAATAAATATATAAAAATGACCCCCTAAAAATTTTTGGGGGTACATTGTGGGTTGTAAAAATGGTAACCATTGGGTGAATCGAGTTAAAAATAATTTTTTTGAAATCAGCGTGTCGAGAGCTTTGATATGAGTACAAACATGACGGTATTATAATAAAATCACCTCTTAAGAATTTTAGGGGGTACATTGATGGGTGCAAAATTGGCTAATCACAGAACAAAATCTAATAAACTATATACTTTTGAAATCAGTGCGTCGAGATCTTTCATATCAGTATAAACACGTCACTTAAAATGAAAAAATGACAAAATTACCATTTTTCAAATTTGGGGTAATGGGGGTATGTAACCGGGTAACCATAAAAAATTTTAGCCTAAAATAAATATCTTTTAATTCAGCATACATAGAGCTTTCAAACGAATATAAACACGGCTTATAAATAATAAAAACAAAAAAATCACCCTTACTAATTTTGGGGGTACAAAGGGGTCTGTATTTTGGTTACCCGACCATTTAGAGCAAATTTTTTTATATTTTTTAAATCAGCACGCCGAGAGCTTTAAAATGATATATTACTCGCCTATGTAGAGGGGCTGTGTCAAAAGTTTTATTTTTAGGGGTCAGCCATTGCAGTGCCTTAGGGCATAAAATATTTTTGGGACTATCACCAAAATGTAGAGCTTAAAATTCCGCATAAATGCCCCCGGTCTTAAAATTGTGGCTCAAACAGTTTTTGAGCATGATGCCAAAATATGCACTTGCTACCCCCATACAAAGAATTTTAGCAAAAATCGTAAAATTGACCCCCTCTAACCTCTGGGGTACCCGACCCAGGTAGGTTACCCCTAACAAAATATATAGTTTTGAGGTCAGAAAAATATGGGCAATCTGCACTAAAATTTTTAAAGGTAAGGACCCATATGGTAAAAAGTTAGAAATTTGGCCGAAAAAAATTGACCCTAAATTTCAGGGTGTTTTGGGGCTAACCCCCCAAAATTTTTGGAACAAATTTTTTTCAGAAGGTAGCCAAAAGTACAAGGATCTTAGCGCGAGATATTTGCATATTGATCGCGGGCCGTTCAAAGGTTATAAGAGCGCAAACAAGATTTTTTTGTCAAAATTTTTCCAGTATCGCTAAACAAAATAGAGGGCGCGAAGAACATTTTAAAATATATTTCAAGCCTAACCCGTTCCCGTGACTTTCTATTCCGGTTACAACTGTGAAACCTTCGTATTACCGCAGTAAAACATTCGTTTCACAAAGGTAGTATCCACGTCTATCCATTGCAGTACGTAAACTTCACCTATGTCTGTAACACTTAGTTCACACCTAATACATAGTATTTGTAAATAAAATCTTTGCTACCGTACAGCTTTAACCATTTCGATTCGCTCGATCACTGGAAACTAATCACCCAAAAAAAATTATGTATAACCTAAGTACGACCTAGGTCATATAGAGCTTACCGTGGTGAAGTTTACGTATCACAATGATTAGACGTAAATAACACCAGCGTAAAACGAAGGCTTCACCGTGGTGATAAGAACGATTTACGGTTGTAACCGAGGAAAAGGCAATCACGAAAACGGGTTAAGTAAGTTTAACCAAAGATTTCAAATTTAGGAGGTGGAGCTTTGGAACTACCTCCACTTTAAATTTTCGAAGTTTCGAAGCAGAAAATTGAAGAGTAGGAATATCACCAGTTGTTACGCAGTGAAACTGATAGGCTTACCTTTAGTGTTACGGATTATTTCCCCGATTCCGTGAGCGGTCGTATTTTCGCAGAAGTCCCGGAATAAAAAGAGGATTTTCTCCTGGAAATTGGTGGGAATCCACTCTGGTGCATTGGCATAAAAACCTTAAAATATCTTGTAATTATTACAACTCGACATTTTTATTTTATTTTTGGTACACTGCATAATTAAATGAAGCTTAAAAACGGAATTCAATGCTTTTTGTGAAGCAATGTTACCACAAAAATCCAATACGTATTAGTGATTTTAAGGCGATTTAAATTACGGTTGCTCCAGAAAAAATGGGGGTCCGGTTCCTTCTTCTGGAGTTCCAGAAATTTTTAGTTACAGGAAAAGTCTAGTTTGGGTTTTTTTTCGATGTTTCAGGATTTTAGAAATCACGAATTTTGTAATTTACTATGGTTAAATTGGCTGAAACTGATAGTACGATAATCGCTAACCTCGTATAGTGGTGGGGCCGGCTCGAAACTGGTGGCGTATGTGTAATGGCTGGAAAAATCCCAGGACATACACGAAAATCTTGATCTTTCGCGAAAGCACAAACTGTTTCACAAAAATCTGTTGCTCTCTGGTTTCGTCGCCATAAGTTTGCTTAAAATAGTCCTCTTTTAATTCGGAATCGCAGATTTTGTGTCTGCTGTTCATTTCAACGTTCAGTAAGTTAGTTACAAACCTCTTCGTAAACCAACTACGTAAAATTAAGACACTATTTTCTTGAATAATCTTAAAAATAAAACGAAGGCGAGTTGTTCACGTTCATGGTTGCCAATCGAAAGATCTTGAGTCTTATGGGATTTAACAAATGTACAAATAACCAGAATTTCTCATTTTCATATTTTAAAAACGTTTACAGAAAATAATGACACATAATTTTGTTCAAATTAAAAAAAAATCTAACAAAAAAATATGGTAAGTTCCAAGCAAATGGTGATTTTTGACAGAATAAACTTATAATAAAACAATGAAGACAAAGAAACAAACTGGATAAAAAATTTCCAATTACAAATAGAGAAAGCTGCTATATGCTTGACACGTGAAGATGCACTTTAAATGAGACCCCAATCACTTTTTTCCAACCTATGACTTACTAATTAGGAGTCCATATGTTTTGTTTCCTGTTCTGCAACGTTTGATTTAAGGGGGGGGGGGAGCTTAAAATTTAAAACAAAAATGTTTAAAAAATATACGATAGAATAATACAGTATTAATAACTTAAAGTGGCGGGATAAAAAAATATCAAGCGGATCCATAAAGAATCACGACAGTAAATTCAATGTACACAAAGATCTTGAGAAGAATTAAAAATAATTTGTATATGACCGAAAAAAATGAAGAAGAAGTAAACTATGCACTACCAGCTGTTTTTTTTAGAAAAAAATGTTTTATGTTTGTTATTTTCGTGTATTATGATCGTGTTTTTTTTTTCGTTAACCCACGTCATATACAATTATGTTTAAACCTTCTTGAGACTTTTGTGTACATCAAATTAACCGTGGTGATTCTTTATGGATCCGCTTGATATTTTTTTATCCCGCCACTTTAAGTTATTAATACTGTATTATTCTATCGTATATTTTTTATACATTTTGGTTTTCAATTTTAAGCTCCCCCCCCCCCCCCTTAAACCAAACGTTGCAGAACAGGAAACAAAACATATGGACTCCTAATTAGTAAGTCATAGGTTGGAAAAAAGTGTATTGGGGTCTCATTTAAAATGCAAACATCTTCACTTACGTCGAAGCATATAGCAGCTTTCTCTATTTGTAATTGGAAATTTTTTATCCAGTTTGTTTCTTTGTCTTCATTGTTTTATTATAAGTTTATTCTGTCAAAAATCACCATTTGCTTGGAACTTACCATATTTTTTTTGTTAGATTTTTTTTTAATTTGAACAAAATTAGTTGTCATTATTTTCTATATACGTTTTTAAAATATGAAAATGAGAAATTCTGGTCATTTGTACATTTGTTAAATCCCATAAGACTCAAGATCTTTCGATTGGCAACCATGAACGTGAACAACTCGCCTTCGTTTTATTTTCAAGATTATTCAAGAAAATAGTGTCTTGATTTTACGTAGTTGGTTTACGAAGAGGTTTGTAACTAACTTACTGAACGTTGAAATGAACAGCAGACACAAAATCTGCGATTCCGAATTAAAAGAGGACTATTTTAAGCAAACTTATGGCGACGAAACCAGAGAGCAAGATATTTTCGGCGAAGAATTTGCGCTTTTCGCGAAAGATCAAGATTTCGTGCACGCCCGGGATTTTTCCAGCCATTACACATACGCCACCAGTTTCGAGCCGGCCCCACCACTATACGAGGTTAGCGATTATCGTACTATCAGTTTCAGCCAATTTAACCATAGTAAATTACAAAATTCGTGATTTCTAAAATCCTGAAACATCGAAAAAACCCAAAGACTTTTCCTGTAACTAAAAATTTCTGGAACTCCAGAACAAGGAACCGGACCCCCATTTTTTCTGGAGCAACCGTAATTTAAATCGCCTTAAAATCACTAATACGTATTGGATTTTTGTGGTAACATTGCTTCACAAAAAGCATTGAATTCCGTTTTTAAGCTTCATTTAATTATGCAGTGTACCAAAAATAAAATAAAAATGTCGAGTTGTAATAATTACAAGATATTTTAGGACTTTTATGCCAATGCACCAGAGTGGATTCCCACCAATTTCCAGGAGAAAATCCTCTTTTTATTCCGGGACTTCTGCGAAAATACGACCGCTCACGGAATCGGGGAAATAATCCGTAACACTAAAGGTAAGCCTATCAGTTTCACTGCGTAACAACTGGTGATATTCCTACTCTTCAATTTTCTGCTTCGAAATTTCGAAAATTTTAAGTGGAGGGAGTTCCGAAGCTCCACCTCCTAAATTTGAAATAACTTACTTAACCCGTTTTCGTGATTGCCTTTTCCTCGGTTACAACCGTAAATCGTTCTTATCACCACGGTGAAGCCTTCGTTTACGCTGGTGTTATCTACGTCTAATCATTGTGATACGTAAACTTCACCACGGTAAGCTCTATATGACCTAGGTCGTACTTAGGTTATACATAATTTTTTTTGGGTGATTAGTGCCCAGTGATCGAGCGAATCGAAATGGTTAAAGCTGTACGGTAGCAAAGATTTTATTCACAAATACTATGTATTAGGTGTGAACTAAGTGTTACAGACATAGGTGAAGTTTACGTACTGCAATGGATAGACGTGGATACTACCTTTGTAAAACGAATGTTTTACTGCGGTAATACGAAGGTTTCACAGTTGTAACCGGAATAGAAAGTCACGGGAACGGGTTAGGCTTGAAATATATTTTAAAATGTTCTTTGCGCATTTTTGGACTATTTTTATTGTGTTTAAAATAAATTTTGGGAAAAAATTATATATCGAATTTTAATATATAAAATGGTAAAAACGTAAATTTGTTTTTAAGTAAAAAATATAATTTTATATACGTAAGATTTTATGCGACAAAATTTTCACTGATGTTGGTAAGAAATTTCGGAAATAATATTATTTTTAAAATATGTATATTTAAGTGGGTAAGTTATTTTGTTGATATTGTTTGTAGGCTTCAGAGTTCTCTGGATATTCCTGTTTCTGTTTTCTATGTCCATGTTTTCCTACCAAGGTTACAATATCGTGGAGAAATATAATAAGAACGAAAAAATCGTCGAAGTTGAGGTAACTATGTACAATTGTTTTTATGTTATTCATGGGTTTAGTTTCTTCTGTGTTTTTAAAAATACATCAAATGTTATTGCGACAAATTACTCTGTATACCCGAAACTCCAACTTTGTCAGTATTTAATAATATTTCCGGATTTTATCAAAAACTAAATTGATATATTGTCAATTTTATGACACTCGAAATTAGGCCTTCGATTTTAATCAGATTAAAAATTTGGCTTTTTATATTAAATTTCAAAAATAAAAGATGAATTTTTATGTTATTTTTTAAAAACAAAGAAGATTAATTTTACCCGAAAAGCTATAAAGTATATATTATGGATTTATAAGAATTGGCTTTAACCAAACTTGCAAACTATTTGTGTTGAAACGATTTATTTTTAGGTGGTGTTTTTGACATTATATTAAAGATTAGAACATAAATAAAATTCTTAATAATTTTATTTAATAAACACAAAAATTTTACTTTTTGGGGGGGGTTAAAAAAATCTGTTTTTTTAGCGATACTGGGAAATTTTTGTTTGAGCTCTTATAACTTTTGAACGCGCCGCGATCAATATGCAATTATCTCGCGTTAAGGTCCTTGTACTTTTGGCTACCTTTTGAAAAAAGAATTTTTTCAAAAATTTTGGAGGGTTAGCCCCAAAAACCCCCAAATTTGAGTCAATTTTTTTAACCAAATTTCTAACTTTTTACCATATGCGTCTTTACGTCTAAAAATTTTTGTGCAAATTGTCCATACTTTCCTGAGATAAAAAATTTATAATTTGTTACGGGTTACCTACCTGGGTCGGGTACCCCGAGAGGTTAGAGGGGGGAGATCAATTTTACGATTTTTGGTAAAATTCATTGCATGGTTGGTAGCAAGTGCATATTTTGGCATCATGCTAAAAAACTGTTTGAGCCACAGGTTTTAGACCGGGGAGATAACTGCGGAATTATAAGCTCTACATTTTGGTGATAGTCCCAAAAAAATTTTATGCCCTAAGGCACTGCAATGGCTGACCCCTAAAAATAAAACTTATTTTTAGGGGCGTAATATATCATTTTAATATAGCCTCTCTCTACATATGCGAGTAATATATCATTTTAAAGCTCTCGGCGTGCTGATTTTTAAATATAAAAAAATTGCTCTAAATGGTCGGGTAACCAAAATACAAACCCCTTTGTACCCCTAAAATTAGTAAGTGGTGATTTTTTGTTTTTATTATTTATAAGCCGTGTTTATATTTGTTTGAAAGCTCTATGTGTGTTGAATTTAAAAATACTAATTTTAGGTCAAAATTTTTTATGGTTATTCGGTTACATACCCCCAAATTTGAAAAATGGTAATTTTGTCATTTTTTATTTTAAGTGACGTGTTTATACTCATATGAAAGCTCTCGGCGCACTGATTTAAAAAATTTATAGTTTATTAAATTTTGTTTAATAGTTACCCAATTTTGCACCCATCAATGTACCCCCTAAAATTCTCAAGAGGTGATTTTATTATAGTACTGTCATGTTTGTACACTCAAGATCTCAAAAAAAATTGTTTTTAACCCGATTCACTCAATGGTTACCATTTTTACAACCCATAATGTACCCTCTAGAGAATCGAGTTAAAAATAATTTTTTGACATCAGCATGCGAAAGCTTTAATATGAGTATTAACAAGACGGTATTACAATAAATATATAAAAATTACCCTCTAAAAATCTTTGGGGGTACATTATGGGTTGTAAAAATGGTAATCATTGGGTAAATTGAGTTAAAAACAATTTTTTTGAGATCAGCATGTTAAAAGCTTTAATATGACTATAAACAAGACGGTATTAAAATAAATATATTAAAACTACCCCCTAAAAATTTTTGGAGGTACATTATAGGTTGTAAAAATGGTAACCATTGGGTGAATCGAGTTAAAAATAATTTTTTTGACATCAGCGTGTCGAGAGCTTTGATATGAGTACAAACATGACGGTATTATAATAAATATATAAAAATGACCCCCTAAAAATTTTTGGGGGTACATTATGGGTTGTAAAAATGGTAACCATTGGGTGAATCGAGTTAAAAATATTTTTTTGAGATCAGCGTGTTGAAAGCTTTGATATGAGTACAAACATGACGGTATTATAATAAAATCACCTCTTGAGAATTTTAGGGGGTACATTGATGGGTGCAAAATTGGGTAACCACTGAACAAAATTTAATAAACTATATATTTTTTAAATCAGTGCGTCGAGAGCTTTCATATGAGTATAAACACGTCACTTAAAATGAAAAAATGTCAAAATACCTTTTTTCAAATTTGGGGGTATGTAACCGGGTGGAGTGACCATAAAAAACTTTAACCTAAAATTAATATTTTTGTAATCAGCACGCATAGAGCTTTCAAATGAATATAAACACGGATTATAAATAATAAAAACAAAAAAATCACTCCTTACTAATTTGGGGGGTACAAAGGGGTTTGTATTTTGGTTACCCGACCATTTAGAGCTATTTTTTTGTACTTTTAAAATCAGCTCACCGAGAGCTTTAAAATGATATATTATTCGCCAATGTAGAGGGCTGTGTCAAAAGTTTTATTTTTAGGGGTTATTTTTTATTGTAGTGCCTTTAAAAATTTTTGGGACTATCACCAAATTGTGGAGCTTAAAATTCCGCATAAATCCCATCGGTTTCAAACCTGTGGCTCAATCAGTTTTTGAGCATGATGCCAAAATATGCACTTGCTACCTATTCCCCATACAAAGAACTTTAGCAAAAATCATAAAATTGACCCCCTTTAACCTCTCGGAGTACTCGACCCAGGTAAGTTACCCCTAACAAATTATATATTTTTAAGCCGAGGAAAGTATGGGCAATCTGCACAAAAATTTTCAGACGTAAGGACCTATATGGTAAAAAGTTAGAAATTTGGCTGAAAAAATTGCCCCTAAGTTTGGGGGGGGGGGGTTGGGTCTCACCCCCCAAAATTTTTGAAAAAAAAATTTTTTTCAGAAGATAGGCAAAAGTACAAGGACCTTAACGCGAGATATTTGCATATTGATCGCGGCTTGTTCAATAGTTATAAGAGCTCAAACAAAATTTTTTTTGTCAAAATTTTCTAAGTATCGCTAAAAAAAACAGAGAATAGTCTGGACGTATTTGGTTTCGTGGCGAGACCGTCGATCCACATTTTGTTATGCTATGTGGGTCTATAGTATTTTTTTTTAAATTTTGACTCACGAACGCGGAAATTGTATTCACAGTTGCTTAGGATGTGTATTTATTGTTTATTTAATTTATACTTTAAATTTTATAGCTGAAATTCGAAACGGCTCCATTCCCGGCAGTTACTTTTTGTAAGCTTGTAATTTTGCTTTGCAATGTACATTTTGTTTTTGAATAGTTTTTTTATCTGCAGTTTAAATATTTCCTAATGCTTTAATGAACATAACTCTTCACTTAGGTTTATTTAATGTCATATACCCACGATCCTTGTGCAATACTTAAAAAAAAAACGTTTTTTTAAGTAATGCAACCTGTCATATTTTTTTCCTTTTTTTTAATTTTGGCTATAAATCCTGCTTTATAGCATCTTTATAATTGTTTTTATTATAATGCACTAATAATTTTTTGAGCTTTAAAATTTTAGGTAATCTTAATCCTTACAAGAGAAGTCTAAGTACAAAAGTGGATCTGGTGTCACGTACTGTAAGATATTAACAAATTTTAAATTTTTTAAATAAAAATTTTACAAGAAATATTGAATTATTGGAATTGAAATTAAATAATTAACAGTATTTCGCTTATGTTCTTTTTGTAGAGGAAAATATGTAGTAAACAATCATATTGAAAAATTATGGTTCTTTGCTACATAATTTGCTAACTTCCAGCAGCCTCTGACAACGCGGTATTTGTAAGCTCCCCACACTCGTAGAATATTTTATCATTTCTAATAAACCATGTGATCGCAAAAGTGCAAACGTGATTGGTTCGCCCTTCCTGGTAATGCTATGTATTGTGTAGTGTTCCTTAATTGTTTGCTGCAGAATAAATGATAATGCTGAATATTATGGATTATATTTCTCCATCGGAAAAATAGCTTTATCTTAAAATTACTTCAGTGTGTTACTAAATACCTCAGCTACACAATGCTATAACTTAAATATTACATAAACTATTAAAGGATTGTTGAAAACATTTGGTACACAATAGTGTAAATCGATCTTCTTGAAGAATCTTTAGAAAATGAGTAGATCAAATATTAATCTTAGTCCTTAGTCTCGAAAAGAAAGTTATAAATCTTTTTTCTCGGGAAAAATATACCGATATATTCTTTCTCCTTTTCAAAAATTTGATTTATTATATTGTATTATTTTTATAATATATTGAAAACTATTTTGCTAATCTTGCTAATCTCAAATCGTGATAGTGTAAAAAATATATAAATATAGTTGGATTTCAACGGTAATCTGTATTTAAATAGTTTTAATGATTGTTATGGATCATTAAAGGTAAACCCAATGTGGCTGCAACAGTTGTTCGTCGGAAGAAAAAATGCCCCCCATTAAGTAACCATTCAAATCACGAGAATCTGACGTCACTTTATCAGCCAATTAGATTCGATTTAATGCGGAGTATTTGTTTGATAAAATGACGTCAGATTCTCGTGATTTGAGCGGTTACTTAACGGGGGCATTTTTTAATCCAACAAACAAATGTTGCAGCCACCTTGGGTTTACCTTTAGTTTATAATGTGCCAAAAATTTGGGTGACTCTTTTTATTGAGTGATAAAAAAATATCAAAAATGTATTTTTTGTGTTTTTGATAATATTTAGCTAAAAGCTTTTGATAGCGCTTTGCAAGACGCTGGAAAACCTGACAAAAAGAAGAAACGCAAAAAGCGACAAATAGTTAAGAATCCTGCACATTTCAACGAAATTCTAGGTTTTTTATACTTATTGTTTGCGTTTATAATTTTAATAACGGGACTGTTACGAAATCAATATCTATATAAATATTTGGTACTATTAAGAATATAATGTGAAAATGTGTATAGTCGGACATTCTTTTGTGTTAAATATTCTAAATGTTGTAATACTGGGGACGCATTCTGACGCGCGGTTAAAAGTTATCCCGGGATAACTTTTTACGTGCCAAAAGATGCGAGTAAAAAATCAATTTTATCCAGGTTAAAATCGGGATATATTGTTTCTATATTTTTGAGGATAAGAATTTATCCAATTCAAGAGGTGGATAAATGTTTTCTCAAGTAGAATTAATTTAATAAAAAATAAAATACGCGCATTGACAAGAATACATGAAAATTAATTAATAAATTAATTAATTTTCATGTATTCTTGGCATTGACTAAATTTTTTTTTATTTTGCGCGAGGTGGTTTTGCCGCGCGCGAAAAAAAATTCGAAAAAAAAATTCATTACATTCATTTTCACTCTGATATGCGGTATTCTTAGTAGTTTACAATATATTATTTTTTCCATTTTCATTGGAATGGATTCGGGGTGAATATAAGTGTTTCTTCAGCATGCGACCCCTGGTCCACATTTCGTCTAAAATTTACTAAACACATATCTAAAACTCACTTTTGGGCAATTAAAAGCGTTTTTTTAATTTTTTTTTTGCATTTTTAGTATTTTTTGACCTACAAAGTAAAAAAAAATTTTAATTTAAAAAAAGGTCTTAAATATATAAATTATAAAAGCCCAACTTTTGGTTTTTGCCCTTTTGACGATTTGGACAGGGTACGAACCAAATTTAATGGAATAAATACATAAATCAAAAGGTTTAACATGGTTGATATGCGTTCCAGGGACTGTTGCTAAATAAATGAGTATATTATAAAAAATCTTTAATTGAGTAAAAGTATGTTTTGAATGTATTAAACCTTCTATCAAACATAAAATCCAATTTAGTCTTATGTTTTGTCTTTTCTACTGCGAACTCTGAAACACAAAGCAACGTGTTTTAAAATACAAGCACGCGTCTTTAATCGAATTTTATGATTAACACTATTTTATATATAGCATTATTATTTTTGAAATATATTATTATTTGAATATTGTTTTAAGAATATTTTGATTAAACTTTTTTGCTTTTTTAAAAAACAATTTTTAAATGTTTAGAAAATACCACCTTACAACCAGTGAAAGACACCACAATCGATAAAATCAACTACGGGATGGAAGATACGTCTAACAGTACTAATATTTCCAGTCATCTCACTATTGATTATAATAAAATCAATTTCACTAATTATCAAAAATATAAGGAAACAGATAACAATACTAACTCCGACTTAAATTCTATTGGTGAAAATATTTATTATCCACATGATAATAATCAGAAAAATAATCAGCAAGACGAAATTCATAATTTGTTTCAAAATTCAACCTATTCCAGTTATCAAGTTTTATATCCTTTCAGAATTTCATCAATGAATCAAATGGTAAACTTTATATATTAATATTATTTTTCAGTTTATTTTTAAAGATTGTATTTGTAACCCGAAATCACACTTTAAGCTTAGGAACTCTTTGAAATTTTTACATATAACTATTTTTTAAAGAAAAATACTTCCCTTATTTTTGTAAATTGTTAAATTTTAAATTCAAATAAACGTTGATATTTGGCTCCATAAAATAAAACTTATTTGGACTCCATATGTTTCACCAAACAATGTAATGTGTCACGTGTTCAGTCCCAACTGTTGTGAACAAATTTTTTTTCCTAAATAATCGTTTCATACATACATGTTCAAATCTTAAATTTTTTTTAGAATTTTAATCGGTGTTTTAGACTTTAAATCAGTCTGTAGCTATACCTACCCAGCCAACATGGATCAGACGCAAAAGGGACGAAAATACCATGTTTGAGCCTTCAATATCCAAATGTAAAAATTTATTTTAGTTTTTTTTGCTTTTTTTGTTTTAACAAGAATCATTTTTTTATAAATGAGTTTAAAGGTGTTTGTTTAAAATTTTTACTTTGAATTACTGAAGTTTTTTTTAACGAATTATTGAAGGACTACACCTGGGTTGTGGCTTTTTTCATGGAATATATGAGGTTTTTTGGGATCTTTCTGTAGAAATGAGAACGAACCAAATCATCAACAATAATAATAAAGTGTTTAGCAATCCTTTTTTGAAATTGGTATCTTTTTTTTCAAATAATAATAAGTCTAATTAAAAACTGAAATAAAAAAAATTGGCACTTGGTCATCAGCTTGACACTATAGGCACCTTGCACTGGAACTCTGTTTATACATGAAGTATGCAATATACATGTGTCACCATAATGGATAATTACCGTATCTCCTACTTATCTTTTGTAGTATGCAAATCAACCAATCGAAATTTCGCGCGCTTTTGAGGGTTGATCTGCATACTACAAAAGATAAGTAGGAGATACGGTAATTATCCATTATGGTGACTCGCTATGTTTATTGCATACTTCATGTATAAACAGAGTTGCAGTGCAAGGTGCCTATAAATTTTTACCAGTCTAATGTTAAAAAAATAGAATTTCTGATCGTTTACTGTTTCTATTTTATTTTCGCAGGCGTCTACTGCGTTAAAAGGGCCATTCCGTAATGCGATAACAACGAACTCGTAGTTTTGTAAAATTTTTTATAAACCTGGACTTCAAATTCTCCAGCGTTTGCCTTTAAAACTGACTTACTTCAAGGTATATGAAGCCAGCGAAACATTAACAAATAAGTTTGTTAAAAAAGTTTCAACCGGCGGGGGCCTTACAAAACTAAGGGTGCAACACTATGGTTCACCACAGAATTTTTATAGATTTGATTCTTGTTTCTTTGCAGGTGTGAATTGCGTTGGGGAGGCCATTCCCTACTGCGTCAATGACACTCACCAGCGAGAGGAACCCACGGGAAACGATCTGCAGTGCTTGTGCGCTTTCGATCGAATGCACGAAGACGCCTTCCCTTGCTATCCGGTAAAGCTAAAGTCTGTACAAAAATGATTTGGACTATATATTGCTAACGGTACGGTCCGTTTATAGAAAAGTGTTATCAGTGATAGAGTTTATAATTTTAATACACTGATATAACTATCGTCTAAATCAACTTTTTTTTTAGCCAAATGTGCTCGCTTAAAACTTTTTTAGTCCACATCGAGTACAAACCTTAATTCGCATGTTTTCTTGAACCTTACTAAAGTTTCTGGAAAGTGCGTTTAATAATATTGATTCTCATTCTAATTTAAAACTTTATTGTTTAAAACAATAAACCGTGCTAAGGGCTCCAATATCGATATTAACTATTGAAATTTTTTTAAACAATCAATGTGCAAACAGAATTAGCTATAATTTTGCAATACAGATCCGCTACTGTAAATACTACTACGGTACCCTTACCGTCTGTTCCTGCGAGAAAGAGCGTTTTTCGAGGCGAAGGTTGTGGAGCAGTGGCAGAACTCATGTCTTGCATATTGAAGGTCCTTGGATCGATTCCTGACTAAGACAAGCTACATTGTGATAATAGGTGTTAATATGGTTGAATAGTATTTGGTTGCGAAGTTAGTGCTGAATAACATCGGCCTTTCGCATCCTGCGTTATGCGAAATAAATAAATTTTTAAACTACTTGAGACCTTACTGGGCAAAGAGTACAATATGAAACTTTTGTTGAATAATGCCGTTTCCTAAGGGCCTCCTTTCCATTTAATAAATATAGCGAATTTGTTTGGTAGAATTATATTAATGATGCAAGTGTAGTAATTTGGTTTAAATTTTTTTTATTTGTGACAATTTTATCTATTATGTAGTTGACACGGAGGAAAAATATTTTATTAAAGCGAAAATTGTTAAAGTTTAGCCAGTTATCACCAAGAATAGCGCTAGCTTAAAACGGTTTGATTTTTTTTTAGATACCTCTGTTTAAAATAAAGTAACTCTGTTGAACGAATAGTAATAAATTCATAAGAACAACGTTACGATAACAAAAACCTAAAGATTTATATTTGTTTCAAATCCGAAAAATTTTAAATCAATAGTTATTTGAAAAAAAATATTTTCTACAATAGGTTTACAGTTGGTATGTGTTTTTTTTGTTTTGTGTTATGCTGGTATTTCCGTCTGGAAAAGAAAATTTTACTTTTATATAGAAAGACTTACGCAGAGAAAGAGGATTTTAAAAAATTATTTTTTTAGAAATTATATGCACAAACAAAGAGTTTAAAAACGCATCATTTATCAAATATCATGGTTTCACCTTAAACAAAAATCCTTGAAACCGTATAAAAGCTTGTGGAGTCTGTGTGAAAAAAAAATTTTTTATGGTTTTAAATATTAATAATGAGTGTTTCAAAGTTTAAACACAAACAAATTGGTAATTAGAATTTTTTCAGATTAATAAATGGAAGAAACAAAAGTGTGATACATGTTTGGCCAATGGTTTTTGTCCGACAAACGGAGAGAAAATGAAGACTGCCAAATGCTTTTGCGCCGGTAAATATTTTGCTATGAGTTTTAATTTATGAATACATTGTATGTTTTTTAAAAATTTTGAGTCATGAATAAACGAAAACTCGATTATCGGTAAAAAAGTTGTTGTGATGAGTTGTTGCAGAATAAAATAATGCAGCACAACGAAGGTGTCAAGGATTCAATTTGATATATTCTAGAAAATCTTACAAATTTATTGGCGTTCATTTTGTTTTACTGTGTATTATATTAAATTGTATTTTGATAGGATGGTTTTGGATATTTAATCTTAATGTATTGTTATATTTTGTTAGGAACTTACTGTATTGCGACAAAAACTCATCGAATTAAATTTTTACTGAAACTTTGGGAGTACCATGCTGGACCGCCAACAGAAGATCCTAACTTTTTAGCAGCCATGGGCTTCACAGTACGTGTTTTTTTTTAAATTGTAAACACTATTGTGCAATATTCAAGCAAAAATACATTATAAAGACTTTATCGCTGTATTATGAATTCATTTTTTATCTAACGCATTGCTCTTTTGACACAAATTTAACTTTGTGAAACTGAAAATTAAACTGCTAATACTGTTTTAATTTCCGTATTTTTACCAAACTGCAATAGGTTTATTTTTGATGTTGGATTTATTTAAAAAAAGTTCATAAAAAATTGGGACAAGACATCTACAGCGAAAGCGAATATTTTTTTAATTAGAAATAAATAATACTATTTTAATGTAGCAAAATATTAAAAATTACAAAAATCAACACTAAACTTCATAATAACTAGCCTTGAAAAATGCTCTAAGAATAGAGCAGGAAAAAAGGGCGATTTTTTCCCGGGCGTATGTTTAGACAAAAAAGATGTGGACTAGTCTGAGATGGACATTATGTGCACCATAAGAAATTTGTATTTGATTTGGCCAGCTGCCCACTGAATAAAAATTTCTACCATATGATAATGATTTCTTTATACATTGATCTAATCACACAGCACTGTTGCATTTTTTTAGTTTGATGAACTAAAATGTCAATTAAAAAAAATACTCACAGCAATCTTTCACAAGCGCAAAATCGCCACTTTTTCAATTAGGTTATATTTGTATGTGTAAGAAACAACTATAAATTTGAAAAAGTGGCGATTTCGCGCTTGTCAAAGATTGCTGTGAGTATATTTTTTTCAATTGACATTTCATCAAACTAAAAAAAATGCAACAGTGCTGTGTGATTAGATCAATGTATAAACAAATCATTATCATATGGTAGAAATTTTTATTTATGAGCAGCTGCCCAAACCAAATGCAAATTTTCTATAGTCCACATAATGTCCATCTCAGACTAGTCCACATCTTTTCTGTCTAAACATACGGCCGGGGAAAAATCACCCCGTTGTCCTGCTCTATTCTTAGAGCATTTTTTAAGGCTAGTCCACCACTTTTTTTGAATTAAATTAAAAAAATAGCCTAATAAACTATAGTTTTAGCTGCGCAATGACATATGTTTATAATAATTCCGTTGCCGAGATATACTTTTTTAAATAAAAAATAATAATAAGAAGATGATGAATTTAAATTACAAAATTTACCCACATTGTTTAATTATAGTTAATGCGGTGCAGTGGCGCTCCAGACAAAGTTTACCTACGTTCCCTAAATATAGTTGGCGCGATGCCGTGCGCCAATGATTGCAATTATAATTCTAAAGTAAAAATAATAATAATAAGAAGATGATGAACATGAATTACAAAATTTACTCACGTTCTCTAAGTATAGTTGGCGCGGTGCGGTGGGTTAAATTGCAGTGTGGCACCCCCGCACCACCGATGATTACCTACCGGCACGTGGCGCTCCCGCGCCACCGACGCTTATTATTATTTTTTAATAAATAAAACTTTGAATTAATTTTGTCATCAGTAATGCAAGAATTAAAAAAAGTACTCTGTTGTTTTTGCCGTTTTTCACGCGGTTGAAGTAGATGGCGCTGGGAACTGGTTCCGTTTCTGCCACCAATTAAAACCCGTCTGCTTTTTTTGTGCGGTTTTTATGAGGGGATGTTGGTTGTCTACTCTGTGCAATCCTTATTGTAGCCAAAAGGCTGTTATTGTGCGGTTGGGAGTTTTTATTTGTCTGTTTTTCAATTTTGTTATTTTGATCAATAAATCGATAACAAGGACCTAAATCAAAAAAGTGCTTCCTAAGAAAGTTGCGTAATTCCTTCTTCTTTCTTATGAGCCCATGTTTATTTTTGATCAATCAGTAACGAATGAGGAATATCGCTTTTAAGGATGGAGCGTTGGAATAATAATAATAATAATAATAATAGTAATAATAAGAAGAAGAAGAAGAAGAAGAAGGTTCTGAATTTCAAAATTTACCCACGTTCTCTAATAATGGTTGGTGCGGCGCCACGGGGCTAAATCGCCCCGTGGCGCTCCCGCGCCACCCATGATTTTGTAAATAATAATTGAAAAAATAAATTAATGTTTCAAATGCGATAAATATTATTCCTTAAAAACTAACTAATTAAATGTGGCAATATTTTATGGCATGAAAGACGAAGTGGCGATAGTGACGAAAGCGAAGGAGAATATCATGTTCGCGATGGCAACTCTGACACGAGAGCAGCGGATGCTCTTGTCTTACACGAAAGAGGAATTGATTCACAAATGCAGTTTCAACGGACGCGCTTGCGATATTGAAAAGTAAAATTTATCATGACAGAACTCATGAATAATTTTACATTCCAAATGCAACCTAAGCAAAAACCTTAATTCAGGCTTAAGTTTATCCTGATAATTTGTGTACTTTATGATGTTAATGTGTTTTTGAAAATACATTGAGAAAAAAGTTAACTACAAAAATTTACATGTCACACTTCGGACTTTGCACAGTGTACAAGAGAAGCTGTGAATTATTGAGAACTTTCGCAAAAAATCCTCAATTCTAACCGTTTATTTTTTATACTGTAACCGTTTAAAAGATTTTTTTTGTGGAGTATAGTCCACACAAAAATGATGCGGACTGGCGACAAGACTCGAACTTTGAAATGTTATATATCAATAACAGAGGTTAAAATATGTGCGGGACATATATGGGAGCATAGCTCAGACTTTTGGCTATCTTTTGAAAACGTTAGAAAAAAATGTTTTTTCGATGACGTCATCACTACAGCCGACCGATGCGGTAAAAAAACCTGGTCCCGAAAAAAAGGTTTTTTATTAGTACCAGAAAAAAACGCCGCTTGGTATGCTGTTAAAACATGTTTTTCTGAGTTTTTTTTCTGAAAGTTTGAGCGAAATCGGCTAGCTCAGATTTTATTTATAATGCGTTGATGAATGCGTTTATTTATAATGCGTGACAAAAATTCGCAAAAAATCGCGAAAACCGCGCGCATTCAACGCATTAAAAAAAAGTTTGAGCGAGCCGATTTCGCTCAAACTTTCAGAAAAAAAACTCAGAAAAACATGAAAATATGTTATGAAAACATGAAAAAACTCATAAAAGTATGCTTTAACAGCATACAAAGCGGCGTTTCTTATCTCTTACTAATAAAAAAGTTTTTTTTTGGGACCAGGTTTTTTTCACCGCATCGGCTGTAGTGATGACGTCATCGAAAAACATTTTTTCCTAACCTTTTCAAAAGATAGCCAAGAGTCTGAGCTATGCTTCCATATATGTCCCGCACATATTCTAACCTCCGTTATGGATATATAACATTTCAAAGTTCGAGTTTTGTCGCCAGTCCGCATCATTTTTGTATAGACTATAGTTTTTTATAATGAGTCGTCCTACCTCTGCAAAATGCCAAGTGATGCTACAAATTCTTATAGACAATTTAACATAATATGTTTATTTTTAGAAAATTAAAATTAAGGTGAAGAGTTTAACACAATATTTTGGATATCCACTTTCAATTTAGTTCGAAGATACATCCTTTGAGCATATTTTTTATGTTTTAGTGCCCTTCCGACGGGTGCATAAACCCTCAATACGATTTTAACCCGATAAGCACGGTGTGCTTCAATTACAAAGGCGGGTTTTTACCTTCCTCGTACTTGCCTCCATCAAACTTTTAATGTTTCTAACCTGCCTTCATTACTAATTTACCTGCTTAAGAATGATTAATGGTTTTGTTAGACCCTAGGACAAAACTGTTGTTTTCGCTGGCCACAAAAAGTTTTAAACAGGCAAAATATTTTTACAGAATACCGTCGACATCTATGTAAGCATTTATTATGGGTTAGTTGATAGCATAGGTAGGTAGCCTCTGGGATTTTGGGGAGCATATCTGACCCCAGAAATGGGGTGGCTGGGGTGTCTTAAAAATTTTTGGGATATATTTTAAATACCCCATTTTTAGTGTTTTTAGTACTGGGACCCTTAAATTTTAGGATGTGTAAGCTGTAATCGGAATTTTTTTGGAGGGTATAACCCCCAACTCCCCCCTGCCCACCTATGGTTAATAGTATAGTAACACAGTTCGCTAGGATTTTTTTTGTTTTTTAAACCGGGATTGTTAAAGCGTTTTGAGTAAAAATGGTGTTATTAAAACGCAAAGAATTCAAGATGTTTTCAGTCTATTATTAAGTCTTATTAAAATAGTTTCTTAGTCTTATTGTGGGATTTACCAGATTTTACATTTAGACAAAATAATTGACTTCAACATCATAAAATATCATTTTAAAAAACATGCAGATTTAGTTCCCACCTTTCAAAGCATTTTGTTTTGGCTAAAATATCATGTGATATCTTGGTTCCAGTGTTTGGGGCTACCTTAGCCCCAATTTTTGATTATTTTTTGAACGTATCAGTCATCTAGCCCTACTTCAAAACGTGTTATCTTAACGCCCAACTTCGGACTATTCTAGCCCCCATCTTAAAGGGTTTTCTTGAACGTGTCATCTTAACGCCTACTTAAGGGCTATTTTAGCCCTGACCTTTGAAGAAGTTTCTTTTAAAGGGCTAAGTCACAACCTATACCTGAAGCATTTTCTTAATGTTTAAAGTTTGTACAATTCCAATTTTAATAAATTTAGTGCCCAATAGTGAAATTTCAGTCTCAATA